>CAXDID010000320.1:0-73651 GCA_963988835.1 Hexamita inflata | reverse complement strand
ACATATAATGATAGTTATACATATACAGAATAATATTCTAGAGCTCTCGACATTGAAAATAGATATTCTATTTTATCAGAAAAGAAAAGAATTGATATATCTAAAAGATGTACAATAGTTGAAGAAGATTACAAGATGTGGATCGAATTGAAAGAAAAACTCAAAGACCGTGAACTCTATGAGGCTATTATATTGTTTTGGAAAAACAACTCTCTTATTGAGAAAGAAGTTAATATTATTGATAGCTAATATATTGATATTGATCAAAACTTTATAAAATAATATTTAGGTAAAGTATTACTTAAATAAATGGTAAAGCGTTACGATTCATTGTATGGAGAGTACATATTCGTTGATTAAACAATATATGAACCATAAAATAATGTTTAAATATTTATTACAGAAAGTAAAAATAGTGTTACTGTTTAAAGAATGAAGGAAACTTTAATTTAATGCAAATATCACACAGAATTACTAATATCTAATATTATCCTAGGTAAATCTAGTGAAGATAATTTTTTAAACTAACAATCATATTAGGACAATTATGGTATATAATCGAGCTATAACTGCACTCCAAAGTATTAATCAGATCATTTAAATGATTCCCAGAATCTAGCATGTTTAATGGCATAAACGAAGAAAATTTCCTTAATTTAAGGATGTCCTGGAGGTGGTAAAACAACTACATCTGCTCACATAATTAAATCAATGATGAGTAATTTCGATTCAATTTTGGTTTGTGCTGGAACAAATATAGCAGCAGATAATCTTTGCATTGCAATGAAGAAACTTGGAATAGAATTTACAAGAGTGTGTGCTCTTACTATTGAAGAATGCAGTTCAGAAGGGAAATACTAAAAATATTAAGTTCATCCTGATGTTAAAGATTATGAAATTCATGCTAAGTGTTAACTAAAACTTTAGCCACTTCTGTAATAATTAAATCAAAAATATTCGTAATACGAAGCTAAAAAACAATATAATGAAAATTTGAACTAGACAAAATACACAAGGTACATTGAATATGATGAAAGAGAATACTTTTATGATGCAATAACAAGGTTTACTAAAGTTGACTTAGATATGTTAAAAATTTATATGACTTAACCTCCATCGATAAGATTTATTAATTGTAATCGCTCTAAAGAGGTATCTAGCAAAGCATTTGAACATTATAGAATGTTATATTCACAAATATTTAGTGAGTCCAAAATATTAGTTGCTACATGCGCAACAAGTGGAGATAAAAGATTTGCAGATAGAACATTTGAATTTTGTCTTCTCGATGAATCTTCACAATGTATTGAACCAGAATAACTAATTCCAATTATACACGGATGTAATCATGTGGTTCTAGTTGGTGATTAGAATCAACTTGGACCTGTCGTATAATGCTAAAATTTAGTAAATGCTGGATATAATTTGTCATTATTCCAAAGATTGATTCACTGTGGTTTTCCTATTACACCTTTAAATATTTAATATAGAATGCATCCTGCTCTGATAGAATATCCTAACACTAAGTATTATTAGGGTATTATAAACTCTGGTATTAAAGCTGAAAATAGAATATTAAAATTGAAAACTTCCTTAAAAGAATAAATTATTACAAATAGTTTTCCTAGTTTGATGATAGATGTTAATGGAAAAGAAGAATTTAATAAAGATTCAAAGTCATACTCAAATAAACAAGAATGTGAATTTACATTAGAGCTGATAAAATATATTCTTCGTACCTATTATGTAAAAGAAGAGGATATTGGTGTTATAACACCATATATTTAACAAAAGTTTCTTATTTAAGAATAACTCAAGAATATTCATTTAAACGAAGTTGAAGTAAATTCTGTTGATTCATTTTAAGGTAGAGAGAAAAAGATTATAATTTTGTCATTTGTTAGAACAGATAACAACGGCTTTACATCAGACCAAAAAAGACTTAATGTTTCTCTTACAAGATGTTAATATTAATTATATATTTTATGTAATGTATAGTGTATGAACAAAAATGAAGAATTAAAATAATTAGTTGATTTCTATGTGTCCAAATAAGCTTTAGAGCAAACTTCTACATTATATTCGAAAATTCAAATATTACAAAAGACCTCTAAAATTTCTTAAAATATTGTACAAAATAAAGTAAATGACGCACAAAATGACGCACTTACTATCATTTTAAAGAAAAGCAAACAGTAAAACTAAAGAGAGTAAGACATTAATATTACTCTTGATAAGTAAAAAGAAGAGGCACCAATAGTGTAATTTATTCCCAAAGAAGTAATTGAACAAGTAAAATAGCAATCATAAAACAAAACTGAAGAAGCTACAAAAACAAACAAAAAATACAAGAGAATGTCACTTGAACTGTGATTGACTGAGATATAAAATACTATTATCATCTATTATCCATTTAATTAATATTGCTTTGTAGATATAAACACAGTGGATGTTTTAAGTTAAGTTAAAATTGAAAATGTTAATATCAAAATACCATAAAAACATTAAGAATCCATTTAATAGTTTCGTTCATATACTAGTAAATTATTTTTGAGTAATTATTACCAATTATTCATTATCAAGTGTGACAGCAAAATATAATCACAGTCTGTCGAACATTTTCAAAATTTGGTTGTGTTCCAGAATCTTTCCTTGAATATTTATGCGCCTCTTTTCAACAGCAAGTCCGAGCTCTTTCTTGTTTATTTGGTCCAGATTCGCGTTCTTCACAGTTTATTCAACGTATTAGTTAATGAATTCGCCGTTTTCTTCACTTTGGACGTTTATTTGGCCGAAATCAACGAAAACCTCAGCGTTTATTAAAGAGAAAACGTTCAAAACCTGAGCGTTTTTCACAATTCCGGCCTGAAAATGGTTCGTTTTTGAGGAGCTGTATTTGAAAAACGGGTTCAAAATGGACGTTCCAGTTACGAAGAACTCAATTAATTCCTGAGTTAAAATATCAACTAAAAAGGGCTGCAGCTCATATTAAACTAAATTGGACTCAATTTGAACGTACGCGAAAGCGTTTGTGCAGTTAATGAACGTTTGCTGCATAGTTAGCGGCTGCGGCTTCAAGAGGAGCATCTTGTGCTTAAAGGAGCTGATCTGAGCTTGAGTAAGAAGCTTATAAGCTAGCATCAGATCGTAATAGGGCTACAGAAAATTCGTCTTTTACACTTGAATATTTTATGACTGTGTAAGCTGATACTCGATTTAACTGCTCAATTACTACTGTCTCACCTAAAATATAGGAGAAACGGATTACGTAGCGTCTTTCAACGAATCTGCAAGCGAAACTTCCTTTTACTGCTCTTTGAACTCAGGACATTGCATTTTAAACTGAGATACCGCTTACTTCATCGTGTTCAATATTTGCTGCTGATTTATTAAAATGACTTTGAGCTTCTAAGGGTGGCAGTTGAAATCGATTAGGCTGGTGTCCTCAACTGTCAAAAATATCTAACAAATGATGTATTGTGAGAATAATTATTTTATTTGTGCGTTAAACGGGCTTGTAACGAGTCTGTTGTTGACGAAGCAGGAGTCCATTCTGTTTTTTGCGTTTGTGCAAATCATGACGCGTCCGTATGCTCCGTCTCCACTGAATTCAACGACGTGATTTTTGCCTTTTATTATTTCGTTTACGCGGTCGGTTATGTCATTTTGTGCTTTGATCAGGAGTCCGTTTTCTCCGTCAACGCTGAATTCTACATTCTAGTGGAGCATTGCGAATTAGTTTACGAATCTGAGCGCCTGTGCTCTATTTACCTCAATTTCGTCGAATTCGACTTTTATTTGGGTGAAGTTATCTCCCTGGTTGTCAAACTGGTTGAATTTAACCAGTTTTGAGTTTCGGAACTCGCCCTCGCTCAGTTGATTCCTCTGCCTCGACTGAACGAAAACGGTTCCAACGTAGCTCAGGCTGCACAGTGCCTCTCCTCTGAAGCCGAACGTTTGCACTTGTTACAGAGCAGAGAACTCGGTCAGTTTTGACGTTGCAAAACGAACACAAAGAAGGGGGAAGTCAATGGGGTTTATTCCAGACCCGTTGTCTTAAACGGACACTGCTCGCTGAGAGAGTGATAATGTTAACTTGGACGCACCAGAATCAACTGAATTCTCACAAAGCTCCTTCAAGCACTGAATCGGAGACGTTATCACCTCGCCAGCGGCCAGGCGGTTAATAGTGTCCTCGGATAAAATCTTCAGCATATTTGAAATGGAAACAATAACATTTAAATTACAAACTGCACTGGTAACACATTATTTTTCCATTTCACTGTAAAGTTAACCTTTGAGCTAACTTTAAGTTAGCTTTGAGCTAAATCATAAATAATAGGATATTTAACAACTATTTATCTTTTGTGTACTTTTATAGTAAAATAAAAAGGTAAGAGAGTTATATATCTGAAAGATTAAGATTGAAGTTAAGCTAATATTATTTTGTAAGTTAACAGGAATTCTAAGAATACAATATTCTGAGTCTTTACGCAAGATATGGTTGAACCTGAAATATTAAGTATATCCATATATAATTTATAAAGTATTTAACATCCTATCGTGTTATCATACATTCAACAAGAATAATATGTATACATAAGGTAACTTATGCAATGTTATAAAGTTTATTTACGATCTTATAATTATTTTCTGTAACTTTAGCGTTCGTATACAAAATAATACAAGCATTTTCCATCTCAAAATGTTATAGGTTGGTAATATGAAAGAGGAGTTATTATCATAGTAGTCCGAGTAAAAATCCAGTAAGAAACAGTGTTGTTCTAAATAAATGATTTAGCTTGCAGTTTCAATTTGTAACGCGATTATTTCATTTGTGCTAGCTATTTTTTGCCTCACGTATGAGATAAAGCACAGTTCTTTCCGGATAGAGATGATAATCGCTTTTGTTGCATATTTCACCTCAATCTTTATTTCTCTCGTCATTTTTATCAAGAGGAACAGCGTATTTACCAAATCAATGCATTACATCGTTCAAACAATCATAGTAAGCCTTTCACTGATCTCAATTGCAATTATTATTGATATATCAATCTCTTTGACCAAGGAACCAGTTGAACCTGAATAGCCACTCAAGATTGAGCCGTCAAATTATGGACCACTAGCGTTTATTCACGAGAACGGAACCAGAATTCACTGGAGCACAAATGAGCTCTCTGGAACAAAATTAGTCTCAGGTAAAACGTACACAGATAAAACAGACTCGAATTTTCACAGCGTGTTCGTAAATAACGATAAATTCGATTACACTCTGGGCGGGTATCAAAAGAAGTACTCATATTACCTCCCACCCGTTATAAACAAGTTTATCGTCATGGCCGATATACAAACGGTGAACACGTACATATCAGCTATGGACGAGGACTACGATTTCAACGTGCTTTGCGGTGACTACTCCATATCCGGAGATATGTACGAATACGGAGAATCGTTCTACAAAATGCACACGAAACCAGTTCTCATGGTCCAGGGAAACCACGACGACCCAACACGCATATTTTTAGATAACATTACTCAAAGACCCATGAACTACTTCCAAAAAGTTAGAAACCTGGGATACTTCTTCATTTACGTCAATAACGGGAACACAACCACTTCCATGAACTGGCTCGAACAAAACGCAAAATTAGGTGCCGGCTCCGAACACGTCTTCATTGTTGTTCACAATCCTGTATACTCAACCGGAGAATACGGATCGTACACATTGCTGGCTCAGAAAATGGAAGACTTCATTGATGGACACCCAGAACTTAAGGTTCGTGGTATCTTTACAGGCCATGACCACTTATTCGCAGCTTTCAAAAGAAATAATGTGTTTTACTTTGTTAACGGAGCTGGTGGAGCCAGAATTGACTAAATGACCAATAAAACATATGCACTAGATAGAATATGGCCCAAAGAAGAACTTCACGGCCCACTAACGGTTTTGAATGAGTACTGCTATGGTTACGAATACCATTTGGACAGCTGGATGAAATTTACCAGAACCGAAGTTACTTTTGCAGCTAATTAGGTGATCTACACCATTCGAGACTTAGTTACCAAATAGGTACTTGTTGCGTACGATCAAGTGATATGAAGAAATTATTTCAAATAAATGTATTATTATATTCTATTAATACATATAATATACTTTATATTACACATTTTATGTTATCATTTCTGTTCATCGTCAATTTCTGGTTCTATTTAAATGGTTGAATTATTACAATCACACACCTATTTATTCAAACATTTATGTATATTCACTGAAAGAATATTTGTACAAATCATATAATTCATATATGTATTCATATCATTATTTAAGATCTTATACTATACCATTCACGCTTATTTAATATATATTAAATACTAACTATTAATTTAACACTCCTCAATGCGAAACTCTGGTTCTTCATTTTCAAGATCATCTGCATGTACAGTGGACTACGAAGTGTCTAAACTATCAGTTATCATCGAAGATGAATTTGTAAATAATTCTGATTTAAAGCCTAGTTTACTTAGTTTGGGTTAAAATTTGTTACTATTCAAAGTTAGTAGCGAAATGAAAATAGAGCCCAATCAATCACCTGATCTTTTTGATGACATATTCGATCAAAATTCTAAGAAGTGATTGTTTAGCTTTTCATAAAATTTAAAAAAATTAGTTAAATAATTTAAATTTATCATTCTATATCATGAATATATGCTTCAAACAGCGAAGATTTTGCTAGTTTTTCTACTAGTATGTAACTTTATGGATCATATTAATATAGAATATTCAAATATTTTAGGCATCCTCGATCTATCATGAAATTAACGAAGCACTCTTCAAATATTCCGTAAATATTTGATTCAGCCATGCTCAGCACTAGTTGTTCTAGCATAATAATTATATTACACTTTTTCCATTAGACTTACCAATTTTTATTAATTAACGAATCATTACTATCTTCTAAATATTCTTCCAGGTACTCTGATTGTTCTTCATTAATTTCAAAACCGTCTTCTGATCCATTGTATTCTAATATTTCTCCTTCAGAATTTTCTAAAAACTCGTTAGTTTCATTTATGAATGTAGTATCATTGTTAATTGAATTAAGATCAAGCTATTTTATGAAATCTGTGTTTTAACATATACTTCGTAATAGTTGTATTGTTAATTCCAAGCATTAATTTGATAATACATGATAAAGTAATTTAATTGATCCTATTGTGCTTCTTAAAATACTGATCCAGTCTAGATTATTGGATTTCGTATTTCCTAATCGTAGAAAACCGTTTATTATGTGTTAAAGAGCGAATGTACCATTATTATTCAGAAATTGTATAATTTACTCGTCATGCAAAGCTGATAATATTTCCAAAACAATACTTGCTTCTATTGCATTGGATATTTTATTTTCGAATTAAGTTAGAATGTCAACTGGGTTAATAATATCTGTGCAGCACGTTGTGATAGCTAATAATACGAGTTTTAAGTATTTGTAATGCATTTTTCCGAACAAATCGGCGTCTTCGAACAGGTTTAGCAAATCTAGCGGATTTTTAAGTTATCGCACAAGTAGTGGTTGGTATGCTACGTATTCGAATGCTCGTTTAGTGAGTTTGTGTTCTTGGTATGGGTTATTGATCACGTTTTGTGTGCAGTATGCTATGAAGTCTATAGAGGACAGTTCGAAGAAGTTTTGTTGGATGTAGCAGTATTCTTCGTGTTGTTTTTGAATCATGAGTTTATTTATAGCTTTCATTGGAGTGGGTCTACGAGTGCGTGGAATATGTCAAGGGTGACTTCGTCGTTTTGGTAGTAGTCTGTGATGCGTTGGAGGCATGTATTATCGAAATTATAATAATTATATAAATATTGCGTTTGTTTGTTCTCGAGCATGAAGTTTGTTATGTGCTGCGAATACACTTCAGCCCGTTTTATTTTGTTGCTCAGTGTAACTATTAGAGCCTTTAATTACTTTCTGAACTATTATTATTATTTCAGCCAGGTCATGAGTTAATTGAACGAACCGGTTACGTTCCTTAAAAGTTTGAAGATGATTTTTAGGATTTATTCGGGGAGAACTTCGTTTTGAACGAAAATTTGGGTTGGGGTTAAAATGTACGAAATGGACAGAACCGTTTACTGATGAGACAAGATTTTATTCTATTCAGAATCAAATTACTATGACAGATTTAAATATGAGCTTAAAAGCAACTAATAGCACTTCAAACCACTTTCAGAGAAGAAACGGAGCTAATCAGAATTGTCTGTGTTGGAAACGGACTCCAAGAGCTAAGAGGCGTCAGAAGCAACATTTACGTGACTCAACTCCAGAAAATGCAAAGCTCCGACCACATCCCAGTGCATCCGGTCAATTAATATGCAACTGTTAAAAACAGCAAAATAATAGTGCATTCTGCACTCGCCAGAGAAGCAGCTGGACTGCAAAATCTTGTCTAAAATGAAGTTAATTTGCTAATTCTTCATTAATTACACCGGATTACTCGTTACATACAAGCACACCTACACAAGATCGGCTTTGCTCGGAAAATCTTAAGCCATAATAACGTCAAACAATTCCTACTCGTCTTTTACTGCAGACTACTACTGCACCGCCGATGCAGCCATGGAAATTGATTGAAAGTAACGCAAAAGTTTAAAATTTGCTCTCATATTTTATTGAAATGGAAATAAACAGTATTTATACGATTTACGGATATCACTCTTGGTAGTTGATCCATTCCTTCAACTTACGTAATTATTCAGCTCTCACAACTTTATTGGAACTCCATTTAGTTCTCATATCACTGCAATGGCTTCCTGGAATTAAACGCTGAACTGAGTCATCTGGAAGATATTAGCCATCAGCCCAAGTGAACTCTGGATTCATACTAAGTTCACTCCACGGGTCTGTTTTACCATTTGTATAGAATATCTTTGATCTAGGCTGATTTCTAGCTCCATAAAACGCATTCATCTCACCATCAACAACTTAAGCCATAAATTCTTTCAGTTCAGTTGTGGTCTTAATTCCAGCTTAAGTGAAATATGGTTCAAATGCATCTAAACAAAGATGATAGTAGTAATCCATTGATATTCTGGAAGTAAAGAAATCAGAATCTTAAAAGTAACCGAATTCAGTGCATGTTTACCAAGTCCATGAACTCAATTTAGTATCTTCTACCATTTCGTTATAAAACATTGGACCTAAATCGTCGCTGCCAGAATACTCAAAGTTCCAAGCAACATAATCAGTTTTCAAATCAGTTGATTTCATCATTATAGCACAAAAGTCTTTTAATTCCTATTAGCTTTCAGAAGCATATTGAATCATTCCTGCGAAATTAGATAATAGAGATATGATATTTGAGATATCTAATTCTGTGAGCTCCTATGTTGCTAGTTTTTCGTTTTTAAGTAAAATTGCAGCTTACTTTTTATCATTTAAAAGAAGATCTTCAATTTATTCCATAGCTGTTTTTACTTTGTCTTTGCACCCAGTTTATATGGATTCTAACACCATTTCATCATGTTAAAAATATTCAGAAAACTTAGTTCTGCCCATCAGTGGACCTGATGAAGCAATAGCAGCATCGAACACGAATGGGAAACGGCTTCTTGCCCAGCCAGCCAAATTACCTGGATATGATCCACCATAAGTTATAATTTTAGTTACTCCATATGTTTTTTTCAAATATGCAGCAAATTCAGTTAAGTCTGCTAACGCCTACCTAGATGATAAAAATGTATAGTTTAGTGGTTATGGGATCGATTCTCCGTAGTAGCGGTGTTCAAGTTCAACATTTAGAGCTTTCATGCTTTCTGAAAACTGATCTGCTGACCAAAGATTTCCAACATCAGATTGTTGGATTGGGCCTTCGCCGCCAACTTGTAATATGGCTACTCCGCCTTTTTTATCGTACCATGTTTCATTCACAAGGAATTTCTGTTAGAACGTTTATTGGTTAGTATTATCAAAGTGGTCCAAACGTTGAGTAAAATATTTGGAGTCATCAGCTTTTATGAGAGTTTTTGGTGTTTCAATTTCTCTGTAATAACGATGACGTATACATATGATTTGTGCGAAAAGCATTTGAAGTGGATTCTGTATTATCGTGCGTAGTATTTATCAATGAATTTTATTAACAGCAAACTGAGATTAAAATGGCCAATAAATCCATATAAAAACAATCACATACCACCTAACGAGTAACATTCATTGGTTACTACAGTTCCTTATGATGTTCCGTTGAATTTTTCATATTCTTGTGCGTTTTGGAAGCAGTTGTTGAGTGAGAAGACACAGCTTGCGGTTCTTTCTCCTTCTGAGTCGAAGCAAGTTTCGGAGAATCTTCCGCTGAGTATATCGGCCACAAATTAATGTACAAATTCAGGTCCGAATGAGAACGCGCCTTGGTTTTGCATGATCACTTGTGTGACGCATTTTTCGAATAGGTGCATCACGCACGAGCTCGCTATGAACTCGTGCTGCTAGCAGAGCATCTTTGACGGCGCTGGTGAGTAAATGGACTGAATTGGGAGGCCATAATTCAGCCCGTGGAACCTAAACGAGTTTATGAACTGCTGAACTGATTTTATTTTCTGAGTGAACAAATCAACACAGACGAGGACGATGAAGCCGAGGAAACGCTCGAGTGAACCGCATAAGAGGCACAAATGGCCACAAGTTGCAATTCTCTGGGCTAAAAGGACAATCTTGTTCACGTGAAGTTAATAAGTGTTCGGTTGTTACTTTTGCTTCGTTTATTGTTGAGCGTAAGAGGTCATATCTGAGATTAGCTGGTCGAAGGACTCAACCACAGAGGGTTTTGGTGGAAGCTGCATCTTAAAAGGCTGATACGGATTCGCATGGGACAACTCAACCAGCTGCTCATAGGCCTTCTAAATCTGAGTTAAATCCAAACCGGATTACACCACCACTACCTGCTAACTGGACTCGAAACCAGAAGTTCCAAGCTCGAACACAACTAACTTGTCTTCGCGGAAACACTTGCTCACACGCACCACAAACTCATTTACTTCGTACTACGGTTTAACCAACTTACCAGAACGCATAATTCGATTACCTACTGTTGTTGGGAAACGATTCAACTAAAATAACGGAGCAACTTTCAAAGAGTCCTATAATGGGATCACCACCAATGAAGGATACGTTGGGCAGACCTTATACCCATAGTTCCTAAATGTGATATGAGGACAGTTAATATTCTACTTGGTGTTCTCAATACGATAGTAAGGTAATATTTTTTACAAAGGTTAGTGCAACTCTGTTTACGATTCTACAAACAATGCTACTTCAACTGCGTTTCTAAATTGTTGTAATAAATCATTTTTGAGAGGTTCTGCTGTTAATTTCATTAATTATTCAAATGTATCATCTGTCGCCTTTGAGATAGTTAATAAATGATCGAAATGCAAGTGATTTTTTATTTCAAATTACCGTAACTGAGGTTTTATTTAAAGAGCCTTGAAGCCGTGTTATTATTAACTTGAAGCTTATGGCTATGGTACCTAGGAAAGTGGATCTTTTGGTGGCAATGCTATTTTAGCTTTAACTTATTCATATGCCACGCCAGCTGCTATCTAAAACTTAGAAAAATGAACACGTCCGTCATTTATTCTCAGTAAATATTAAATACATTATTCAACAATTGGCTTTTACTAAAATTTCAAGCATATCTTACACGGATAGTATAATTCCATTATAAGTGAATTGACGTCTTGGCTTTTGCTAACCTTTTAAAAGTGAAGCAATGGAACAGACGCAGCAACATTAATTGATATCAATTAATCTTAGGCTAAATAACGCAGTATATCCTATCCAGGAGACTAAATAATAATTAGTCTGTATGAAGTTAAAATAATTGAGCACGGAAATTGTTCTAGATGAGATAAATTCGTTTTAGTTACTTTGCTCTACCAAGCTGGATTTAAATAAGATAAATCGTGCCAATATTCGTCAAAAGTATCAACTTTTTGCAAAACAAGTACTTCGTCTAGTTAAGCTAGAATAACTTCTCCTGGAATGATGAAGGACATTATGTGAAGTGGCGATGTTATGATAAATAATAAAATAATATTAAAATAATAAAATTTCATCACAAATCACTTTATTTCAAATAGATTCTTGGTCTGTTGCCATTGAGGACTACGTCAAGAGAACCGTCATTTTAAACATTCAAACAGTGATCTGGCTCCAAAAAGTCACAAACACGAGCATTAGCGGGGAATCTAGATTTAGCCTTTATTGAACCTTATCCATTAGACAATACAATAAATGCTCTATCGCCTCTCATATATGTATAGATATGATCTTACCAATCGCCTTCAAGTTAATCTAAAGTGTCCATGGGCAATTTTGCTCTAAGTTCATTAAGTTTTTTGATATATGGGTAGTGGTGGGTTGTTGTGCTATAACCATATTACCAAAGTGGTCTTCTGCAATCTGGATCATTACTGCCCATCATGTCTTGTTCGGTACCATAGTAAAGATATGGGATACCAATCCAGGTGTGTAATAATACTAAAGCGTTTTCGAAATGAATTGGATCGTTAGCAGTGTGTAAAAATCTTGGTTAGTCGTGGTTATCTATAAAAATACCCATATCGTGCATTTTATCACCAAACGCGTCCTAAGACATGTGGAACCATCTAGAAATATCCCAAAATGTATTTCCGTGAGCTAAAACGTCGGTTAAACCCTTATAGAATGGATAGTTGAAGGCAGTATAAACTTCATCAGGTTTAGTAAATGCGATGACGTTATCATAGTTTTCAATATCGTAAACTTCACCGATAGAATACCATGGGGCAACTTTGTTGAACTTTCTCCAAAATTCATGTGGAACGTGCTTGACAGTATCGATTCTGAAGCCGTCGAAGCCGTAGTACTCGATGGTTCTGGTGGACCATTCCAAGAGCTTTTCAGTAACATATGGAACGGATTGGTTCAAATCTGGTAAACCAGCCAATCTGCAATCCATAACTTCTTATTCATTGGTCCAGTCATGAATATCACAGTTTTTGTTGTAGTGTTCTAATTCTGGGAATGTAGTAATGCAACTTATATCATAATATCCACCTTTGCAGTTACCAACATGATTGAATATCATATCAGATAGGACCCAGATATCGCGCTTATGGGCTTCGGCTATCATTTCTATTAAGTCTTCATCTGTTCCAAAATATGGATTTGGAGCATTCAAATTAGCATTCCAGTAGCCATGATAGGAACCAGTACTGTTTTCAGCTTGTTCTACGTGCGGTGAAATCCAGATGGCGTTGTAGCCCATTCCAGCGATGTAGTCTAATTTGGAAGTTAAAGCCTTCCAAGTACCCCCGCAGTAGCTGCGCAAGTCCTTGCAGGCCACTTCGTTTTCAGTTGCAAATCTATCAGTCATTAGCTGATACACTCTGCGCTTACGCCATTCCTTGGCTGCTGGGTAGTTCAGAGCAAGTAAGAATATCATTGAGAGTGGAAGAATTAAATATTTGAGCAAGAATATTAGTAATAAACAAAATTTTATGCAATTGAAAATGATAATTTTCATATTTGAATTGTATTGTGAAATCAAGTGTGATTGCTGTTAGTTCTGAATAATATAAATAATAATTTGCAATGTAGCTAAACGTATATAAATATACGTGTATATACTGATTATAAAATACCTCACTAAAGCCTTCCCAGTCTAATGGCTTTCTGTTTCATGAGCCAGTCTTCTTATCTCTTTTTGAGGATGGCTTCCATTTATCTTTCTTTTAGTTTCATCTCATTTTCGAGCCATTTGATTTTGTCTGCTTCGTCTTTTTGTTATTTGAGTTTGGTAGCTTCTTGTACTTTTTTGATTCTTTCTTCAGCAAGTTATTTTAGTTCGATTGTTTATTCTGTGTTTACTTTTTGTTGTTGTGTTTGTACTTGTTTTATTTGTTCAAGTTTTTGTTTGATTTGAACGGTTCTTTCCTTTTGTTGTTATTCTTTTGCTTCGATTGTTTTCTGCTCGATCATGGCCAGTCTTTTGGTCGTTTCTTCCTTCTATTGCGTTTCCTGTTGTATTTTCAGCTGAGTTGCTTTGATTTTTGTTTGGGCAGCTGCTTCATCTTTTGCTTTCAGTTCATTTAAGAGGTTTTCGTACCGTTTTTGCTTCGTTTCCTCGGCCCTTTTCATGTATTCCTGAACCTCGTCGGCGTATTCGGACCATTTCTTCACGTATTCGTTTTCCTGTTCGTCTTTGAATGATTTTGACTTTTGAATTTACTCGGAGGCTTTGTTTGACTTCTCCTTTATTTATTTGTACTTTTCTTCAAAACGCTCCTCCCTTAGCTGAGTTGTTTTAGCTAGGTAGTCGGAAACGAGAGTTGGAGGAAATAGGGACTCCTTCACACGCTACTCGTGTTTCTGTTGATGCTCTTTTATTTACTACTCTGTTGTTTACTTCAAGGTTTAGGAAGCGGAGAGCATTTCAGTCTGCTTAGCTTTAACTATTTGCTGTGTTTGCTGCTCTTATTCAGTTAGCTTGGTCTTCCACTCATTCACGTACTGTTGCTCCTCTTTCTCAATTTACTCGCGCTTCTGAGTCCAAAGCTGCTAGTCCTTTTTAACAATTTACTTTATCTCGCCCCTTCGTGGACCTAAGTTGTCAGCGTACTTTAAATACTTACCGTCCAGCTCAGTGGTTTTCTTCACTAATTATTTTGAAATTGAAGGAAATACAAGTCTCTCTTCTTCCGTAATACCTTCAGAAATTATGGCGTTATATTCTTATTTGAGGATATTTATAGCCTTCTATCTTAAGTTTACATGTTGAGTATATAAGGTTTTAGCAATCAATTAATCAGGATGTTTATTTTAAAACGCCGATTCTGGAACGTACAATATTTCTTTTTATGTTACACCTGTTCTATGCATAGCTAGCATAGATTTAGGCGAACTTATTTCAATATTATTGTTGTCTTTCAAGTCTCTAATACTCATTGCGCGTGAAGTGGTGACATAAAAACAGCTTTAATTTAGTATTATTTTAAATTATTGTAAATTAAAGTAATAGTTTATGTATGAATATGTATGAATATTTACGTAGTACAAATGATTCTTTGCAGTAAACAATATAAGGAATTAGTCAAATTTTACTTTTAAGTTTACTAGATTTTACTTTTATGTACCTGTAGCTCACTATAATTGTTTTGTCTTAAAAGAATAATAATATTAATAAAATAAGGGAATAAACGAATAAGAGACAGTGTTACGTGTATACGTGTTTTATAAATGTATCTGTACTAATACTAATCAATGAAAAGTTATCATTCTATTTCAACGATTTTATTTTTTCTGGTTTTATCCTTTATTTACTACTAATATTATTGCCATTGTCTACAGCTATTCTTTTCTAGAAGATCTGGATGATCAACTCTTCTAAGGTCATTGTTTTTGAAATAAGTTTTAGTTTTAAAAGCTCCAGGAGCAAAAAGATCTTTATTAGACCTAAATGTTGGACTATATTCGCTCGTTAGCTTAATACCTTAGGTTATTTCCATGCAGTGTTTTCTGGGCGGAGAATCAAATACTGAATTCATTGGTGTGGTAGAAATGTGAATTAGTTTGTTTATTTGCATATAAATACGGTGTTACACCATTTTATGCTATATATAGTTATTACACTAACTAATAATAACACAAACTAATTATGAATAGAAACTAATTATGTTCAATAAAATAAACATTTCAGCCTTCTTAGAAGGCCCTTCTAATACACAATATTTTGTATTACATTGTAATCCGATTTAATGAGATATGTGAGAATACATTGCTTACCTTTATATCTTAACTTTATCTGTATTGTTGAGCTTGCACACACATTCAAATTAAACAAATGTGTTAAAATCCGGTCACTATTCTTCATTAAGTTGCAGTTTTTCGTTTTTGACGAGTGTGAGCATGAGTATGAGCCCGACTACTCCGGCGCTGCATGTGCAGATGACTGTGATGTCGAGCCAGTCCAGTTTGGCCCCTTCTTTGTAGCTCACGACGTAAACTGCGTTTTGCTTTTGTTCGCCCAATTGAACGTAAATTTCAGTTTTCAAGCCGTTAAAGGAGCTAAGAAGTTGTTTGCAGTCGGAACTGGTCAGTTTTTACGAGTCTTTATTGTAAAAATCGACCGTTTTGAACGTAAAAACGGGCGAAGAAAATGTTAAAGGGGCGTTTTGGGCTGAAAATGACGAGAGGTTCAGCGGGCAAGAGGATGAGCGGTAATCAAGGTGAAATTGAGCCTAAATCGATGATAGGAATATCGTTTGAAGTGGTATTGGAAAGTTTATAACGCTTTAAATAAATGATATGATATTTAACAATTATTTATATTTTACTTGTACTATCACTGTTTACCGTAACAATCAATAACACGTTATTATATATCTGAAGAAACTCTCAACACTTATTCTTGAATTAATGACTTGCAACAGTAAATAGAAAGAGTCTAAAAATGTTGTAAACACTTAGTGATGTTATATAATATTAAATACATAACAAAAGTACATAACAAAGTAAGGCATTAAATTTCAACATCACTAACCTCTGAAAATATATATAGACTCGCCAGCAATATTAAAGTCATCATCATCTAAAACATTTGGAGCTGGCTCACGCTATTATCGAGTACTCCTTCTCCCCTGTAGATTCTATTGTCGTAATGAATCATAATCTATCTCTTCTCTCAGTTGATGAGTTCGGTGTATTTTTGCAGAAGAAAATTTAGGTTGTGTTTACCTTTACAAGATATTGTCAACTAATTATTAACTATCCATATCATCCATAACTTTATGTGACATTTTCTTCACTGGAAGGCTTTACATTCCATCCAGTGACTTTTAAAAATCATGCGCTTCCACTATCTCCATGGCTGACGATTATATTTATTCAATCAATGAAATATTCTCGTGTGGCTACTCAGCATTTGTTTGTCTTTATTTTTCTACTAATTCTGTTAAAGAACCTTTTGGCCTTATCTTATTTTTCAGCTTTCTTGTTTCTTATTAACAAAAATTGAATTCTGGTGAGGCATTGTCGGTTGTAGTTTCTTATTTTTATAAAATATTTGCGCGCAATGGATTTTATTGAACGCGAACATTTGGATATCCTGGTTTGTATATATACAAATGTTTATTGATACTCATCTGTTGAGATGTGGTAATCTTAATTTTGATTGGCAAAACTTCTTAGTATATAAAACTTTATTCATATTTGAATCTATTTTTGAATTACTACTTTTAAAAATTTAAAAGTTATTCATAGGTTTTCGTGCTTCTCATATTATAACCTAATATATAAATATGAAAAATAAGAGTTATAAACAGTTCACTCCATATAAAAATATACTTGTTTTCATTACTTTATACACAACAAATAAATACTTACATAGTTTCGAAATATAATATTTGTATTTTATTTATTAGTTCGCATTACTAAGTTAGTACTTTACATATTTTTAAATGACCGAAGATATTCAGCAAGAACCAGATGCTTTACCTGAAGAGAACCTTTAAAATAATAATTAACCTGAAGAACCTGTTTAACAGGTAAATAAATGGTCAATAGTGTTGAATCATATTTTAATAATTTTAGAACTTGTACTATTATCAATTAGTTTGACTTATTTTGTATTAGGATGCTGCTATTTTGATTCAAAAGTTAAATACTTCAGTCATTTAGATTATGGTGCATATAATTTTCTTAAGACTGTGTTTTGTAATGTGTTCATCGCCATTATTATATTTTTACACGTTTTAGCAAATAAACCTGGGATCTCATTACATAAAAGAATTATTAATTTATCTTCTATTGTATTGGTTGTAATGATAGTGATATCCCTCTTAATTACTGATATAGTAATATTTAGGTAATAATTCAACAATTTAGCCTATGGGCCTATTTAAATAATAAGTGGAAATGGTACATAAATACACTGGTTTACAGATACTAAAACTTAATCTGTTATAAAGGTAGATTAATTAATAATTTCTAATTCGACAAAATCACATTTTCACAATGTATAAATACCTTACACATAGTTTAAATATTCTATTTTAAGCGGCGGAATAAGTGCGGCTATGACTAAGTACTTTGGAGAATCAGAAGTAAGTTATTCTTTGACTTAAACTCCTAAATAATTTATTGTAATGTCTGATATTCATTCAAACAATAAATATATCAAGAATATGAATGAAGAATATGATTTTGCACTACTTTGCGGTGATTATTCAAGTGGAGGAAAGTCTCATGAGTTTAGTTGGTCTTTTAAACACATGCCTAAAAAACCTATGTTATTAGCTGTTGGAAATCACGATATATTAGGAAATGCTAAATATTTAGTTCCTCGAAAAAGGAATTTTTATCAAAATATTGGTGGAATAGGGTTTTATCATATATATGTGTTAAATAATGCAAATATTTTTACTGGATCCTTGGTAAGTAGGAAAAATGTAGATATTGCCATAGATTTCTTGTATTAAACATTTAATTAATCTGATTAAAGAGTGTTTATTATTTCTCACAAAGCTGTGTATTCAAGTGGAGGTTACGGAACTAATAAGTATTTTGCCACGCGAATGGAGTAGTTTTTAGACTTGCACAGACAGGTTAAAGCTGTTTTTTCAGGTCATGATCACATATTTTCTGCCTACATGAGGAATGGTAAATACACGTTTGTAAATGGAGTCGGGGGTGGTAGTATCGATAATACCAAGCTTTTGATTGGTAGGAAATGGAGCAATGAAATACATGGTCCACTGCGCACTTAGCATTCTGATTAGTACGGAAATCAGAATCACCTAGACAGTTACGCTCTTTACACCAGAACTGAGGTTGAATTATTTTCGAACCGTATCACCTATACAGTGAGAAATCTTGAGTCTTAAGATGTGATTCAAACGTATGTGTAGGATGATTGATTTGATTCAAATAATTTTCTATATTAATTTTTACTTTAGAGAACAAAATAAGTTTATTTTAACCTAGCTTTTGAAACTTAACTTCTTTCTATGAACACTAATTAAATCAAATTTCCAGAATCATTTTTCAATATTGGCCTTTTCTCCGTTATTTTGGTCGTACTCCCACTTGGTGACAAGAAACGAGTGTTGATTTATGAACTGGCTAACTTGTTTCTCCCTCTCCATGTATTAATGCATTTCCTCCTTTTCCGAGAGGGAGGATTTGAAAACGGGTTGGAACGTTTGAACGGGGAAGGCAACGTTCATCGACTGGGCGAAGAGCTTTTTATCGTTAGGTGTCCGTTTTTGGAGGAGGTTTAGGTCCAGTTTTTACTGATTCTTCTCCTGAATTTTCTTGTAGTCGAATTTTAGAGAGGGCTAAATGCTTTTTTATGCAAGTTGAGTGGTGGAAAGGTTGTTCAGTGCTGATTTTGTGAGGGTAGAAGGTTCTGGAGCGCGCGGACTGTTATTTGTCCGTGAGAGGTTCGAGCCGCCTAATGCTGTTATGTTCCAGGAGGTATTTGATATTTTTTATGGTGGGGGCTGCTACGATTTAACGAACTGTTCCCACTATCTGGTGATCTCTATGTTCTTGTGCTTTTTAAGCTCCTTCATCTTCTACTAGTGAATATTAATCTAGTTTACGATTGAAACAGTCTCCTACTAACTATCTTTGAGCTTGTAACTAGTTTGATACAAATCAGTTTTAATATGCTTGTTAAAAGCATTATTTAAATCACATAGCTGATCCTTATCAAAGAAAGAATTAAAAGTTGACGAATAAACCAATGAAGTAAGTGGTTTGTTCTTTTCGGGACTATTTGGCAGCTAGATATTCGGTTTTATCAATTCTTCTATGTCGCTGCCCGACGAAGACAAAAAATGAGACGATACATCTGTAGATACTGTTTTTGATACTGCGTTCGATATTCTTGGAAATTCTGGAAATGGCTTTTCCTTGTTTTATGGTATAGGCCCTTTACATAATTATGCAGAAATTGGCCTCACTAAAATAGGATTTTATAGTTTTTTACTTTATAATTTTTATTTTTAGGATTTATGCATTTGAAATGGAACATAATTTGTTTACTACTTTATATAGTTGTTTAAAACATGAAATATCATATATTTTTCATTTCATTAATGATATACTTCATAAATGTTTAATTATGAATATATGTTATTCTTCATTTCAGACCGGTTATTGATACGAAACCAATATTTGATTCGTATCCAGGTCTCTTATATTATAAACTATCTTCCCTTGTTCGAAGTTAACTTCAGTTCTGGTGAATTTCATCCAGCTGTCTTGGTGATGTTCGTATCCGTAGTCGTTTTCAGCCACTATTGGCAGTGCTCCGTGTAGTTCTTCTGCTGGCCATTTCCTATCACCGTATGACGCGTCTGTCATTTAGTCTATGCTGCCACCACCCGCTCCGTTAACGAAGAAGTATTACGCTCCGTTTTTAAAAGCTGCAAAAAGATGATCGTGGCCTGAAAATGTAGCTCTAACTTTAAGCTCAGGGTGGTTTTAAATCAGGTTCTCCATTTTCTTCGTAAAGTATTAGTATGAGCCGAACTCACCAGTTGAATACACTGGGTAGTGAACAACGATGAAAATGTGTTCCAAACCAGTTCCAAGGTGAATATTATCTGCTATGAACTGGATTCCAGAGTCAACGCGTTCATCAACAATCGGGTCCTTGTCCTGAACGTAAATGAAGTAGAAACCGGTGTTTCTTACCTTTTAGAAGTAGTTGTTCTAACGGCCGTTAAGTTGGATGAATTCATCCGAGTAGTCGTCGTGGTTGCCCTTGGCCATTAAAAGTGGTTTCGTGGGCATTCCAAGAAGTCCCTCCGCAAACTCACTCATGAGACCATGATACGAGTAATCACCGCACAAAACTGCATAATCGTAGTCAGTAGACATCGTTGAAATGTAATGGTTGTTCAAATGAATGTCAGTCATCACAATGAATCTATTAATAGTTTCTGGTAACTTGTAAGAATATTGCTGCTTAAATCCTTTTAGTTTGTAATCAAAATCGGTTGAATCATAAATCTCCTCGTTATACGCATTTTTACCTGATATATTCTCTTAAAAGGTAGCCCAATGAATTCTGGTGCTATCTTCGTGAATAAATGCAAGAGGTCCATAATATAACTTATCAACTATCGATGACATTGTAAGAATTGTGTAAACAATCGTACCAATTAAAATAGCAGTTGAGAAAAGAATTAAAGTCATCATTGAATACTTTATTGATTTATGAACTTTATCAATTCGATTACTTTGAATTTATTTGCTTTTTGACCAAACCAGCATTAAAATTGGAAACAAAATTGAAATCGCAAATGAAACTATTGCGATTATAGCGACGTTAAGCAAATAACCTAACTGATAATATTAGATAAAAGAATAAATCGAAATAGCCAAAAGACTACAAGATGTTACCGCTTATAAAATAATACACCACCATAACGTCAGTTTATTTACTTTTTAACCTGAGATTAAATATTCAGATTGCATTGTGTAGTGGAATAATTTATTATTATTATTTATAAGCTTATATAGCTCACTAATGTTTAATTATGCAAATATAGGATGCAGAATATAAAAAACAGAATTTTGAAATGTACAAAAATGTTAAATGTATATTAACTAATTATATTGAATATATATACGCATTGTGTAAACGCAAATTTAGTTTTAAGATACAAATTTTAAGATAATTTATTTATAATTTTTACTAAAGATAGGCAAATGCAGTTTCTTTGTTATTATCAAAAATTATGTTTATTAATAATGTTTAAGAATAACGAGAATGTACGCATCAGCTTAACAATTTTAAAAAGAAACTAAGAATTTGTATTAATAGTATCGTTTAAAACATTTATATAAGCTATATTTAAATTGTTAATAAATGTGTCAACATATCTAATTGTTTAACAATCATTCGATTAAAAATAGATAAACAAAGTTACGTATGATAATTAAAGAACAGTGAGGATAATTCCACCCCCATATCAATGTTCAATTCAACAATGCTAGAACCAACTAAGCCCCTAAATTTGAATCAAAACTATGTCATTTAAAGTCCGAAAATATATAAATTGAGAATTATTTTGATTATTACCTCAATAATCAGTACATTAATATTTCTGACTTTAGCTATATTTTGTACAGTTTAATATATCATAAACACGAATTTTCTGACAGAATTAATCGTAACTGTACTGTGCTTTACGCTGTCTTTGATTTTTTCGATTTATTTGTGTGTAAAGAAATAAGCAAATAAGTTGTAAATATTAATGAATATTTCAACTGTAATAATCATGACCACATTATCTATTGCATTAGGTATTGAAGTAATAGTTAAATAATTGTACTACTTATCGCTGCCTCTTGTACCTTCGAACTATGGCCCACTAGCGTTTATTCACGAAAACGGAACCAGAATTCACTGGTGCACCAACGAACTTGCTGAAACTAATTTAAAAGCAGATAAAAAGTATTTGGATAAAACCCAGTCCAACTACCACAGCGTTTTCGTAAACAATAATGAAAAATTTGATTATTCGTTGAATGGTTATTAAAAGAAACATTAATTTTATCTCCCACCCGTTATTAACAAATTTATCGTTATGGCTGATATCCAAACCGTGAATACATATATTTCAACTATGGACGAAGATTATGACTTTAACGTACTTTGTGGTGACTACTCATATTCTGGTTTGATGTCAGAATACGGCGAAACATTTAGCAAAATGCACACTAAACCTGTTCTTATGGTTCAAGGAAACCACGACGAGCCAACAACAGATTTTATAGATAGTATCACACAAAGACCAATGAACTATTTTTAGAAAGTTCGTAATATTGGTTTCTTTTTTATCTACATAAATAATGGGCATACTTATCTAGCAATGGATTATTTGAACAATAATTATTAAAAAGCATAAGGCTTTGATCATGTATTCATTGTTGTTCACCATCCCATTTATTCAACTGGCGAATTCGGTTCATTTGATTATTTAACTTAAGAAATGGAGACGTTTATTGATGGACATCCAGAGCTTAATATTCGCGGAGTGTTTACTGGACATGACCATTTATTTGCTGCATTCAAAAGAAATAATATCTTTTATTTTGTAAACGGAGCTGGAGGAGCTGGCATAGATTAAATGACTAATCCTTCTGTTGCATATGATAGAATATGGGCATAAGAAGAACTTCATGGACCTCTCTCAATTATAAATCAAAATTGTCTTGGTTATGAGTATCATTTAGATAGTTGGATGAAATTTACAAGAACAGAAGTATCTTTTTCTTCTAATAAGGTGATCTACACAATTCGTGATTTAGTTACTAAATAAGTGTTAGTTTCATATGAACAGGTGATATGAACTTATAACTATTGTTACATATAGTTTATTTGATATAATTTCTTTTTTCTATAATTATAGTAGGTATTAGAAATTAAAACCCAACAGATATCATTATATATAATGGACCATCATTATAATATTTTTTTCTATATTTTTTTTACTTTTGAGAACAAAATGAGTTTATTTTAATCTAGCTTTTGAAACTTAACTTCTTTCTATATTGCATGAACGATTAGGCTCGGCGTCCGACGTTAGAGCTGAAGAGGCATTGCTGAAATACCAGCTTTGTTTAGTGTGATCGATGATGGGTTCATTTGATCGCGCTTCTCGTTCCTCGCCGCATCCCACTTCCTGAGATGCGGCTCGGCCAAATCGGTTGCGGAAGGTAAAATCCCCCGGTTCAAAGTGCTGAGCTGGTATCATCAAGGATCGGTATGGCTAAGGGCATGCCATCAACTAGCCTTCAGGATTGGAAAGCGGCACCGCTCCATTGCTTCCTTAGAAACGCAGATGGTACGACGCAGGAGGATTCCCATATAGATCGGCTTGCACGAAGCAGCCGCGTTACGCCCCTGGATGCTTGTACCCGAGTCGTTGGTTGCCTTGGCTGCGGAGGTGCGCCTAACGTACATAAGTGTATTTAAAACTAATGATCATTCGCGTGAACTTACAGTTCCTGTACAGAAAACCTGTACAGAAAACCGAACTAGTATAAACGAAAGTTAAGTGAGTGGGATATATAATGGGCCATCATTATATATAATCGAGTCGTTAGCGGACCATTATTTCCTGATTCACTTACTATATTTTTAGAAACTTCTCAGTTTCTCGTTATTTCCTTCGGTGATTCGTTGTATTGGCATTGTTGGTCTTTTAAGAATTAATTATATAAATATATAATTATATATAATACCACATTTCGTATCTGTATATACAATAATACAATATATATTACAATAATTATTTTTGAACAATAATTATAATATTTGAATATTATATTATAAGATACATAATTGAAAAAATTGTACAAATTTGATCATACTCATATTCTTTCACACAATCTAATATAAGAATCATGCTTGTATATTTATAAAATATATTGTTTTTAATCCTAAATTTCGCTTCAATGGAATACGAATAATTAAAAGAAGCGTATATGATTAACGCCATTTCAAAGTTAATGTGCATTAAGAACTAGAGTCCCAAGATTATTATATATAATGTAATGATGCTTCCAGATAGTTAATATAATTTCTTGTTTTGTTAGCTCTCCTTAACATTTAACACTTAAATTAACACTGTTCATGAGCTATTTATATAAATTACCTAAATGAATTTTATAAATTATAACCAAATCTATGGGTCTTTGAATAATTTTAATAAATCTCAAGCATAGCTAAACAATAAAGAAGCTGGTAGATATTAGTTATCAAACAACACATCACTTTCCCAATTTAAGCACAAATTCTCGTAGACACTAAAAAAATATTTAAATGACTTCTCACAAACCTATGCCATGACAGACAAATAATTATGTTTATGTCTCACATCATACTTTTCCGTTCACAATCAAAACATATTTTGGGAACACGTTCACAGTGAGATCCCTAACAAAACTAGTTAATAATTAAAGTAGTACTTTTAAAAGTCGTTTTCTAAGTGCAAATTCGAAATAATAAACAACAGTATCAAATTAAAAATCAAGGAAATGACACGAGCAATGCCACAAAGCAAACCGTCAAAAATTGTTGATTTGTTCTTTGCAGAAATTGAAAACAAAGTATATTTCAGAAGAGAGGTCTTAATGCTGGTGTAGTATTTCTAAAGAACTGAGTGAAGAACCGTGTTACCTGATAGTATCTCACAGCTTTATAGTTTTCACATTTTTCTAAAAACTGAATACCTGTATAACATCACTATATTTTCTAATATTAATAACGAAGTATTTTTACCGCTTCAAAATGGCATCATGCCCACATTTTCGTTCAATTCATTTTGCTTTAGCTCTAACGCAGTTAACGCGTCACATTTCATCTGATTAGATGAGTAATTCCGAGCCAGTCTTTTGTTTCACCTGTTTGCGTTCGATAAAGATTGAGTTGGTGAAGGCTCATTTTGACGAGTTTGACTAGGAGCACTGCGTATTCTTGTTTAAAAGTGGTGTTTTGCTGTGCATGAAGTGCGATTGCAGCATAAATTCTTACGACTTGAAGAACGTGCACTTCCAGAACTTTATTCACAAAGCTCGTTAATAGTTCAACTGCTAGATGCAGCCAAATCTCGCCAGCTTTTTAGAGCAGAAATAACTAATTGCTTTCGTCTCAGACTCTGAAAATGATCGCGCGCACGCGTAGAAACTAGCTAATAAAGAAACTGCTCCGCTGAACAACATTAACATTCAGTGCAGTAAGAACTCGGTTTTAAAGTACGCGTTTGCTGATAAATCCGACCTTTCAAAGCAAGCAAGAACGAGAACCATTCAAGCTGCTCGAAAAACGCTTTCTTCTCCTCACATAAGTGAAATGGGGACCCTCGACACGAGCAACGCTCAGAAAATCATCGCTCCCTTATTGAAGATGAAGGAGTCTGTGAGGGACAAGCTGTTTTCGGTGATTGACTCGAATATACCCGAGTCAAATCCGCTATTTGATCACGTCGGGCTGAACTCAACGGTGCAGGCTTATTTCGAGGTCGCGCTCACGAAGCCGATCAAGGCCTACAAGATCTCGACCAAGGGCTAGATCTAGGTCCGTTACGTTTACTTGCACTCGGACGAGCTCGATTTACACGAACTGGACTTCATTAACAAGTAAACAAAATATGAGCTCCTCCTCCCAACCAGAATCGACTCGCCCTACCTAAAGCACTATCTGGAGCTCTTCGACGAGAAAAACGCTACCAAATTCAAGCTCAAGTGGAGCGAGACGAACACCCCGCACAAAAACGACTCATTTATCGACGTGACCGACGTAACAGAAATCATTAACGGGCGGAAAACGGACATCTTCAGGAAATTCGACGAGGAAAACAAGAGGAAAAACGTTTCCTTCAACGAGAAACTGAGCATCAGCGTCAAAGTGGGCAAAGAGCAAATTAAACAGAAACTATTCAACAACAAAAACAGGACCCTGGACCTCGAATTCGACGACGAAAGGGACCTAAAGATATTCGAAAGCTCACTCAGATTCATCGTTGGGTACTTAGAATGAGATATATTTTATATTGAGATATATTTTAAGGCTAACCTATATCATATAAAATATGTGGAACACTGGAGGTTGAACAGAGAAAATATATCGTAAATCACTTCTTGTAGTCACTCGCTTAATTTTCATTAATAATAGTATTAATTAAAAATGTGCTTGGTACCGTTTTCAAAACCCTTAATGATCATAATAATCAGTATGTATTCGTAAAACACTTCTGTTAAAATGAAATCATATTGATATGTACTTTGACCACCAGATATAGTCGGATTTAAAGAGGGACAGCCAGTTATCATCACAATGTGCGAAAATCTCCTACAAATAATAATTCTTGACCCCATACTGAATATCTGCGTTTTAAACGAGAATACAACTTTTTATTACATCCACGTCAAACTTATAAAAATGAGTTGACACTATTTACATACAATTCGCTATTTATACCGCTAAATACTAATTTTAGTCTTAATAAATCAGAATATTTCTTAAAATATCATTTACTTGCCTTATAAAGTCAAAAGAATCATCTAAATACTGCAATACCTCATATGATATTTTGTACCGTTATACACTTTAAAGAACAGATGTGAATAGGTCTGAAGAACAGTCTAATATCTACATATTATTACCACATGACTAAAATTACTCTTGTAATAAATTACATAATCTTGATAAGATATTAAACCCTATTAGGGACAGTTTTCTTTAGGGCTAGTTTATATACTTTAAAACTTAAGACTAAACTTTTACTGGAACACTTATTACAATTTATGAAAATCTAGCTAAATTATTACAAATTTAAAATGTACTATTTAGTATGTCCATATATTTAAAATCTGTTTCTAACAATATTTCAAAGACACATGATATAAATTATGCAAAATCTGTTCGAAAATAATCAACAAAGGCTTGAGTGTCAAACGAGCTTATTTAATGTAATAATTAGATAAGGAGGAGGTCCCTACTATATTCAAAATCATTAATAAATAAATAGGTTGCTTTATATATCGTTTTCAAGACTAATTCAACATATATATTATTAGAAAAGTCGCTTAAAGATAATTGGATTAATATTTTAAGAACTTTAAATACGTCTTATTGTTGTAGTAAGTATTACAATATGATTGGAGTTTTTAAATGAATAAAAGGATCCGATTAAATATCATCCATAATTATGAAATATAGCTAGTCAAAAGAAAATTAATTCTTTTGTATATATGTTAAAGATGCGGCAGACTAATTTTTTATATAATTTCCTACTGGTATTTATTGTTGTAAAAGCAATAATTAGATTCGTTTCATTATATTGGTGTGGAACACAACATTTATATTAATTAATACAACTCACATCATCATATAAGAATCCCACCATTATTTATCATTTTTAAACACGAATAACCAATCATCGCTACAAACCTAGAATATACTTTTCATAACATTTTTGCACAATGTTCTCATTTCTTAATTTCGGATACCAACTATCATCTTCAGTACTTACAAATCTATTTGCAAATAATAATTTTTGATTATATGTAAATAATTTGTCAGAATAGTTTCAAGCATATTATTATCCATACCTTAATTACATAGAATTTATATTATTAACATAAAGTTTTGGTTGATCTTCATTTGGATAAAATCAGTATTTTAATTATAATACTCCATGATACTATCGTCTATTCTATATTTTTACAATCCCATCAAACAATCAATGAATAAAGTTTCTGTTTATTAGTCTAAAATTGAACTGTCATTTTTTTATTTACCATTAATTTTAAATAACATTGCAAGTTAAATAAAGAGTGTCAAAAGCGTCAGTTTTTTGTCTTTATGTCAGTTCTTTATAATTTACATATTCATGAATTATAATTTTTAGTTTACTTGGAATTGTATTTACAATTTATTAATATCGGGACAGATTAAAGGCAACACTCATCATAATTTTGAATAAATCAATATGTTAAAACCTGGAGCGTTCTATAATTTCATACATTTTATTAGCGAATTAATGATAATCTTGATTAAAATATTAGACTATTTCAACACTATCAAAAGTACTTAGTTAATGAAGCAGTTTAAATATATTTGTTGCCATATTACTTGTAAATTCACTGTTTAGTATTGAAGTAGCTTCATTAATTGTTTTGAAAAGTAGTTAGATGAACAAATCATTTGTAAAATCATTAAGTGCCATAGATTAGAGAATTTATAAAATACCTATAGTTTAATCTTCGATGGTCAATAAATATTCTAATACAATTGGATATTTTAGATGGAAAAACGGATCTTTCTCGAGATCGTTTAAAATTATTTATTTTAGTATGCTAAATGATTGTGTACCATCTATTAGTGATATAAAATCTGGTTCGATGGCTTTTTCATATTTGTTGCAAGGTATTTAGCATTTGAGGAGTATTTATTAGATTCTTTTCATTGAAGTGTTAAAAAAGTGTATAAGTGTTTATATATAAATTAATAAAATATTACACTTCATCTCGAATCAGACTCACTTACTAGAACAAACAGCAACAATCCAACAATACATCTAAACACTATAAATAAATATATACTAGTTATTTTACTATAGCTAAGTAAAAATACTATATATTCTAATAATTCTTGTGGTTAATAATATTCCAGTTAATTAAAATGGTTTTCATCTTTTTTCCAATTTAAGTGATTCTGCTTCCTCATTTATGTAACAATATTAATGTATTTAGTTCTATAAAGTGAGTACGTTTACATTTTAACAGGAGTCTCTATTCGAGGTAATATATTATCAATTAATGGCGAACGTACGAAGTCAGAAAATGAGTCTTCCGCCTTCGTTCATTAACGTTTTGTACTTCGGGCACTGCCCAAAGATCATCGGTTCCCCCTCCGTTTTCAGCTGTTTGGAGTTCAGAAACGACTTCAAAAAGGGGTAAGTGACTCTCGAAATGCTCAGATAATAATAGAAAACGCCTTTAATTCCCGGGTTCAATATATTTTTCGTCGGTCACTTGTTCATGAAGAAGAGAAGTTTATTTATTAGGAGGCTCAAGAACTTCTTCAGAGTATACAGTGAATGAAAGAAATAATAATTATAATCTATATAATAGGTATAATAATATGTGTGGAATAATGAATATGAAATTGCCAATATAATATTAGCCACGATTAGTCTAATGGTTTAATTATCTTATTAACTTCAACAAACAAAACATTGAAACAATGTTCTTTGGCTATAAGTAAGCAATTCCAGGCAAAAATTCATGTGATGAGTTATGAAGCTGACTCAATAATTGTTATCTGACTGACTTCATGCGGCCATTGTTTAGATCGTCTATCAGTTATTGATAAATTGTACTGATAAATTGTAAAATTGAACACTAGAGATGGATATTAAAGTAAAGAAAATATTTTCCCGTCGAACGATGGTATTTTTCGTCGGTCACTGTTCATGAAGAAGAGAAGCCTGTTAATGAGGAGGTTCAAGAATTTCTTCAGGGTATACAGTGATTGAAAGAAATATGACATTATAATCTATAAGTAATATGTATAATGATACCTAAAGAATACATGTTTGCTTTTCATGAAGATAATTACTATTTATGTGAAGTAGAAAAATGTCTCAAAAATACTTCAAAGAATGAAATAAATTAGTACTCCTCAGATAACCTAAGTTATAATCTATAAAAAATACTATAATTAGTTTATTGGATTTTAATTATTGCGTTTTCCGTTTTAAAAATAAGGTCAGTGGTTCAATTTTAGTTTTTGTGAAGAAAAGAGTCTCATGAAGAATTCAAAGAAAAATCTCTAATATTTTTGAAGCATTTGAGTGAATGAAAGAACACTTATTATGATGTTACATAAGAGTTAAATAATTTGTAAAGATGTTTATGGATAAATAACTATGAAGAGATTGATCACAAATCGCTTTCCTTTACGAAGATTCTTGGCTTGTTGTTGTTGAGAACGACGTCGAATGCACCGCCGCTGCCGACGTTGACGCAGTGGGATGGCTCCAAGTAATCGCAAACGCGAGCGTTGGCTGGGAATCTGGATTGGACTTTAATGGAGGATTGACCATTGGAGATGACGGAGAGAACTCTGTCGCCTCTCATGAAAGTGTAAATATGGTCTTACCAAGCGCCTTCAGATTGATCCAAGGTGTCGAACGGCATATTGGCTCTGAGGGCGTTGAGCTTTTTGATTAATTGATAACGTTCGGAAGTTGTGTTGTAACCGCCGTATTACCATAGTGGTCTTCTGCAGTCTGGATCTTGGGTGCCCATCATATCTTGCTCGGTACCATAGTAAAGATATGGGATACCAATCCAGGTGTGCAAGAGAACGAGAGCGTTGTCTAACATTATTAAAGCAGTTGGAGCACCATATGTCATGGTTGCGATTTCAAGGAAACGAGCTTAGTCGTGGTTGTCGATGAAAATACCCATGTCTCTGACTCTGTCGCCGAAGGTATCTTGGGCCATGTGGAACCATCTTGAAACATCCCAAAATCCGTTACCACGAGTCATAACATCAGAGAGACCCTTGTAGAATGGATAGTTGAAAGCGGTATATACCTCATCTGGAGCAGTAAAAGCTTTAATGTTGTTATAGTTTTCAATATCGTAGACTTCACCGATAGAATACCATGGGGCAACTTTGTTGAACTTCTTCCAGAAATCGTGTTGGACGTGCTTGACGGTATCGATTCTGAAGCCGTCGAAGCCATAGTACTCGATGGTTCTAGTGGACCATTCCAAGAGCTTTTCAGTAACATATGGAACGGATTGGTTCAAATCTGGTAAGCCAGCCAATCTACAGTTCATAACCTGTTCTTCGTCTTCCCAGTTGTGGATATCGCAAGTCTTGTGGTAGTGCTCGTCAAGTGGGAAAGTGACTTGGCAAGTTAAATCGTAGTATCCGCCCTTGCAGTTACCGACGTGGTTGAAGATCATGTCGGAGAGGACCCAGATATCGCGCTTGTGGGCTTCGGCGATCATTTCCTTGAGGTCGTCGTCAGTGCCGAAGAATGGGTTTGGAGCGAAGAAGTCGGAGTTCCAGTAGCCGTGGTAGGAGCCGGTGCTGTTGTCGGCCTGCTCTACGTGCGGTGAAATCCAGATGGCGTTGTAGCCTAGTTCGGCGATGTAGTCCAATTTGGAAGTCAAAGCCTTCCAAGTGCCGCCACAGTAGCTGCGCAGGTCCTTGCAGGCGACTTCGTTCTCAGCGGCGAATCTATCAGTCATAAGCTGATACACTCTGCGCTTGCGCCATTCCTTGGCTGCTGGGTAGTTCAGAGCAAGTAAGAATATCATTGGGAGTGGAGGAATTACTCAGTTGTGCTTCAAACACATCCAAGTGCAAGATATTATGCAATAATTTTTTGTTGTTTGAATTTGTGAATCGTATTGTTAAATGATCATGCATTCATTGCTTATTTACGGTAATACTGATATTTATATGCAAGAGCCAGATATTCAATCAATCAGAATATTCTATTTATTTTGATATTTATATATTTTTTGAAAATAATTCAACATTTCACAAAGTTTGTCCAGCACTATGTCTGAAGCTCATACTGGCACTCTAAGCCCGTGTTCTTACGTTTTTAAACTTCGCTTATTCGTAATCAGCTGGACCTGGAGCGGCGGTGGATTATCTTTTAAGTTTTTCCTTTGGAAATGCTCCTGCGCCAGACCTGGAAAGCGTATTCGTATCGATGTTGTACTAATTTGCTGCTGGGATTTTAGCTTTTTCTACTATCTACTTTTTATCACCAGACCTTTTCTAATAACACATTACGGACACAATATAATGAAATATTGAGACAATGATAGGTATGTATATATAAATCATATAGTATGTATATAAATCATAATACAAAATAGATCAACTTTGCCCACATCAAATGACAAGTGAAATTCTTAGGTAAGAAATTGAATAAGCATAATTATTATCTAATTTGGATACTGATATACAATAGGTAAAAGTACTAATTAAACCGCATATGAAAATGTTTTATCAACTTTTAATCATCACAGTGTCGATTGGGACTCTATTTTGTTGTCTGAAATATTTCAGTTCTGGCTACTTTTTAGCGGAATCTGTAATTTGTATTTTTACGTTGTTGTATGCTATCTTTTAGACGATTATCGCTCCTTTTTGTGTAAAGAAATCTCTGTAGAAGGAATTCAAACCTAAAAAGCCAAAATGTCAAACTTAACTATGGGTAACTTTAATATTTAGTGCAATTGTCTTAGTGGAGGTGTTGGTCTCTATTATTTATTGGAGTGCGAAATCTCTTTCGTATGGTCCATTACCGTATATTCACGAAAATGGTACAATGTTGCATTGGGCTACGTACAACAAGAAAGCGAGCTCAATATAATTGGCTTCTGGCAAGGTGTCCACTCCGAAGTCTTATTATCACAGTGTGTTCGTGAATTCAACGTAGTTCGAGTACAAGCTGAAGTCTTCAACGTACGAGTACTCTCTTCCAGCAGTTGTGAAGCGTTTTGTCGTGTTGTCTGACATTCACGGTAATTATCGTTACACGTCCAAGATGCAGACCGATTACGAGTATGCGGTGCTCTGTGGTGACTACTACTATCTTCAGGGCTACTTGCGCGAGCTGGCCAACTCCTTCCACAACTTTCCAACCCTTCCGCTCCTCCTCGCTCGTGGAAATCACGATTAGAAGCATATACAGTACAACTAGATGAACACACGCCCGCGCCAGTACTTTTAACGGGTGAACAACGTGTTCTACTTCTTCATTTATGTACAATCTGGTTTTGAGAATGAAGCCTTCATCTTTTTAAACCAGAATATAAACGAAGCTCTCTCCTCTGAGCATGTGTTCATAGTTGTTCACAGGCCAGTTTACTCAACTGGTGGGTACGGAGCTGACCCGAATTTTTCAAAAAGACTCGAAGAATTCATTGACCTGAACAAATAAATTAAATTCAGAGCCGTTTTCAGCGGCCACGACCACGTTTTCGCAAGTTTCAAACGCTAAAATATGTTTTACTTCGTTAATGGGGTTGGAGGAGGATGGATTGACAGAATGACGAGCAAAAGTGGTGAGAGGAAATGGGAGAAAAAGGAGAGGCATGGAGCGCTTACTGAGACATGCGAGAGCTGCTACGGGTACTAATACCACATGGACAGCTGGATGAAGTTCACCAGGACGGAGGTTGATATCACGGCTGAAAAAATAGTCTATACAGTAAGAGACCTCAAATCTCACAAAATACTCGCCATTTACGATCAATTGTTGAAATGAATCGTGTTAACACATTTATTATATTTTACATATACATATACACATATAATCCATAAATATATGTCCTACTAAAATGCACGCTGCTTGTTAAATTAAAATCTAGATTGTATCAATCTATCGCTTTATAAAATATGACCACTAATTATAGCGAATACCAATAGAAATATCACTCCAAAATTAAAATGTCGGATGATTCATCCAGCCCAGAAGAATAACTGCTTCCATCCAAAAAGCAGATAACATATTGCTCACAGCAGACGAAAAAGTCTGATGCAATTAATATCGATACTTACTTAAAGAAATAAGTAAACGATCGAATAAAAGAAGTAAACCAATAATTAGTTGAAACGAATCATACTATTGATCCAATTGATTTTTAACTTATACAAAACAACATACAGCTTCCATTTTTCAATGAAGAATTTGCTACCTTTATGCCAGAACCACTTGAAAATTAGTGGTATTTTAGATTTAACACAGCTGGAAATATTAGCGAAGTAATCGAATTTTAATTTTGTAACGCTGAAATATTTTAACTTCACAAAAAACACAATTAATTTTGTGTTAAAAATAGAAGCAAATTGAGTGCAAAAGCATTTCAAAATGATGGAGTGCGTGTACTTGTCGCTGGCGAGAAAAATAAAAAGCAACTACTTATTATACCAGATTACTTTTCACATCCATTCTAGCTAATCTCATTTATTAATTCTTGTGAAACTCACGGTTATAAAGTTGTTCTAATATACTTAGCCGATTTACAAGATGGTAACGAATTAAAGGATATTCATGAAATATAGCAACTATTCTTTGATTAAAATAAACATATTTAAATCATATCACAAGGTTCAACAACACCAATTGCATGTGAGTTATCTAAAATGATTGATGATTGTAAACTACTTCTAATAAATCCTCTAGTGAACTTTCACTATATATAATCTCCTAAAAATTAAGTTAGAATGCAACAATTTGAATTATCAAAAGGTGATAACAGTAAAACATAAAGTAACTAAATGCCTAGAATACAAACAAGCGAAGAATTAGCTACTTTAGAAAAATCTCAAAGTAAAAGAGAATAATAACCACTGGAAAGAAAAAGATATGCTAAAGAAATACCACAACCATTATCACCTAAGAAAGCCGATAAATGTTGCATTAATCTGGACATGATTACTGAAAAAGAATAATTAGTGTTTGACAAACATAATTTGCATATAACGGCACATGTTGATGAATCGGCTATCTAAGAAGCTTTATAAAATGAAATTAGAGAAATAGCTGTTGATGCTATAAATGAGCTTGAACATGAAATGGACGAAGAAGCAGATGAAATGGACTTAATACAAGTACCTCCCGTAAAAGATATAACCGAATTTAGTTAAGAAGAAGAATATGTTGAACCAAACAAAATTGATCATCAACTTTCTAAACAAGAATATGATGAAATACACAAAATGTCAATTAAATTGTCCATGTCTGATTAAATACGACACCATCACTTTTCAACTACTGAAAAAATGATAACAGATGATGTTGATAACGTATAAAATCGCTCATCTATAAACTTGCATTCTATGACACTCAACAGTTATAACTTAGTTCCAATTGTAGTTAAATAAAACGATTCAATTAGTTTGTACACACTACTCAATGATTGCATGCGAATTGTATACAATGATGAAAACTTAATACAAACATTGTGTGCTATACTTCAATAAGACAAGGTGCAATCAATAAAGTTACTGTAAAACTTAAACTAATTGTCATCAATCTATTCTCCTTTTACTAACATAAGTAAAATGAGACAGAAATTCTTTATGTATCAAATTTCTCTAAACGTTTTTGCTCCGGTGTAATACTTTTAACCGTTCATACTGTACAAGGATGTGTTTGATAAACAATTCTTTAAAGCAATGGATAAAGTTAAAGTTATTGACTACAATTTTGACCTCAAATGCGATGTAAAAATAATTCTAAGCTCACATTCTTGTTAAATGACGAAAGAAAGTTTGATTTCGATCTAAGAAATAAATTTGAAAGATAATGTTGTTGCTCGTACAGTTTTAGGAGCTGGTCACGATATATTTTGGATGGCTAACTTGTTACTATAAGTATTAAAGTGAGTCTGATCATATATTTAATTCTTATTGTTTTTTATTTGATTTACTTTATTAGTATTTTAACATGAAGTTTGTTTTGTATTCCATAAATAATTTTTGTGGTGTGGTGACATTAACCAACAATAACAAAAAATAAACAACTTCAGCCCATTTTCCCACTCCAATTCCGCAATGCAAGTTCCCGATTTAAACAAGCAAGGAGCTGAGGAAGTTATCCGCCAGAGGCAGCTGAAGCAGCAGGAGTACCTCGCTCGCTTGCTCGAAACCGAGGCGCAGCTTAACATTCACAACAGGAACCGCGTGAACGATTTGATCAGAACCAGGCTCCGCCAAACGAAAACAAACGAGCTCAGAACGGAACTTGAAGAACTCAAAACGAGCTACGAGAGAAACATCGAAAGAAAAGACGCCGTCGTCGCCCTACTCGCAAGGTACATCTCAATAGCCGAAGACCAAAGGAAACGCTCAGTACAATCACACAGCCAAGTCGTAAGCGACCTACTCGGACTACTTAACGACCGCATGCACGTATTCGAATACGACGCCGAAGACCAAATCGCAAGACTCAAGGCGCAATTCGACCAAGAACTGCACTCACTGAGCTAAGTATACGACCAACGCATTAAAACCTCGAACCAAATCAAACAAGCCACTATAAACGAAGAAAACGAACTCATAGAGAGCCTCAAATCAGACTACACCGCTAAACTCAACGAAATACAGTCAATGAACAAAGAACAATTCAACATCACACAACTGCATCTTCAGGAACAAAATACCGAGCTAGAACACCACTTACTCGAAGAACACGAAAAATACAAACAATAAACTGAATCCAAACAACACCAATTCAAAATACTACTTATCAAAGACTAATAATCGTCAAATGCAATTGAAGAAAACAAACAGAAAATAGACCGCCTGCAAAAATAAATTTCACACTGGAAATCCAAAATTTAACAAACTACTGATGAATTTAGAGAGAAAAACACACTACTCAAGAAAGAAAAAGATGATGCCAACAGAGAATACGCTAACTTAAAGAATAAACTAAATAAGTTTAGAAAAGATGAAAACACAAGACAACGCGCTCTAGCTAATGACGCCCATGAAGCAGAAGATCGTATCGTTGCCCTTAAAGAACAAGCTGAACGTATTATAAGACTTTCTGTATTATGCAGCAGATTGGAAACTGAAGCAGAAAGAGTTAATGAAGTTGAAAGACTCGATCTTCAATAAAGAAGAGAAATAGAGTAGGAGGTTGAAAGGATGAAACAAGAAGATGGCGGTTGGCTTTTAGGAGATGGGTAAGTAGAAGCTGAAGAGTAAGTTGTCAAGGCTGCTAAAGAACTATAATTTGTTTACAAAAAATTGTCAAATGCTACCATTGATAGACTGGCACTAACCAGAGAACAAAAATTGTTGGAAATGGAAAACCAAGAGCTTAGAGAGGCATTATAAAGATTTTTAAGCGTTGGAACCGTTGGTGGTGTATGAGGACACATCTTTGTGTATTATGTATTCAAAATATTATTAAAAATATTAATTGGATTTAGTAAGTTTTAACTGTATCTTGTAGTTAATGCAAGTAGAATTAAATACATACATACTATTATAATCAATATTTAGTAAATCTATTGTTACACTACTGAAATTTCTATTTCTATTAATGATAATAAAATTAACAGTTCATGTGAATATAAAGTGTTTATTTATATTTGTGTAATTTTTTTGTAATTTATTTACAATCTTTGAGTCCATGTTACAATCATTATCATATATGTTAAATTCAATGTTTGAACTGTTTAGGCAACCCACACCACAACAGATGTAAGATATTCACTAAGAAATAAGTAGTATAATAACTGTTGATTCAATAAGCAATTTATCATTTTGCTACCCTATAAATGATTTTATGCTATAAAATCAGAATGCTGAAGAATGTATTTTTACTAAAATGGAGTAATAAATGTTAGCTAAGAATAGCGATCATATAGTAAGTCTATAAAATTCAATTTTAGAACCCGATAATTCTGCTAGTGATGCAGCTTGGGAAGAACCTTTAAGTTTTAGTAACATGTCATTTCAGTGATTATTTTATATATGCATATAAAAAGTTATTAAATGAACGAGTCCAACTTATTGAGTACACAAAAGCTTAAATATGTTTTATTATCAGACATTAAAACACGTTCAACTATTTTGGGTTTATGAATATATACATAACGTTTGTGGAGGAAGTGATCAAACAAATATGCCAGCTTGATGATAAAAAATTACCTATCTTGCTATTAGTTTGCGTAATATAAAAGAAAACCATGATACTCAATTCGTTTCAAATAACAGATTTTGTAATCAATTTAATATAATCAATAAATAGAAAGATATTATTTAAATTATTTAATATGTTTAAATCTTTTTATGAATATGTTTAAATACAATTAAACAAACTATGAATTTAAACAATAAATTATACTTGTAAGCAGTTTAATGAAATATTAATTAATTCAATTCACTTCAAACAAAATATAATGAATGGCATTGCTAGTTTAAAAAAATCTGGTACAATTTTCGAAAGATTTCTGACTAACGCACCTGGTCCCGGTGCATATGTCACAGAAAATCATAGATCATTATCAAGAGAAGGAGGGTTTACTATTGGTTCAAAATATAAGAAGAAAGATGGCAGCAAAGCTCCAGGACCCATGGACTATATGGCTGAATAATGTCTGCATAAAATTAAAAGATAGACATCAGCTTAAACAATATAGTTAAAGAGCACACCTAGTGTGTTTAATCAAATAGTTAGATCGTCAAGCAAAGCTAGTGCAGGCGATTTTGATATTTCAATACCAATTATACAACACGCACATGGTTAAACTATTTAGCAGAGATATAAACAGAGTAAAGAAATAAAAACTCCTGGAGCAGCAGATTATGATACTATCTCGGCTAAGAATCACACGATGAGACTCACTTCAGCGCAGACTATGTAAAAAGCGGTTCGCGATAAAAAGTAGATAGTAGAAAAAGCTAAAATCCCAGCAGCAAATTAGTACAACATCGATACGAATACGCTTTCCAGGTCTGGCGCAGGAGCATTTCCAAAAGAAAAAGTTAAAAGATAATCAACCGCCGCTCCAGGCCCTGCTGATTACGAATAAGCGAAGTTTAAAAACGTAAGAACACGGGCTTAGAGTGCCAGTATGAGCTTTAGACATAGTGCTGGACAAACTTTGTGAATGTTGAATTACTTTTAAAAATTATTAATATCAAAATTGATAATCGAATATTCTGATTGATTGATTTTGCTCTTGCATATAAATATCAGTATTACCGTAAATAAGCATGAATGAATGATCATTTAACAGTACGATTCACATATTCAAACAACATAAAATTATTGCATAATATCTTGCACTTGGATGTGTTTGAAGCACAACTGAGTAATTCCTCCACTCCCAATGATATTCTTACTTGCTCTGAACTACCCAGCAGCCAAGGAATGGCGCAAGCGCAGAGTGTATCAGCTTATGACTGATAGATTCGCCGCTGAAAACGAAGTCGCCTGCAAGGACCTGCGCAGCTACTGCGGTGGAACTTGGAAGGCTTTAACTTCCAAATTGGACTACATCGCCGAACTAGGCTACAACGCCATCTGGATTTCACCGCACGTAGAGCAGGCCGACAACAGCACCGGCTCCTACCACGGCTACTGGAACTCCGACTTCTTTGCCCCGAACCCATTCTTCGGCACTGACGACGACCTCAAGGAAATGATCGCCGAAGCCCACAAGCGCGATATCTGGGTCCTCTCCGACATGATCTTCAACCACGTCGGTAACTGTAAGGGAGGATACTATGACTTAACCTGCCAAGTTACTTTCCCACTCGACGAGCACTACCATAAGACTTGCGATATCCACGATTGGACTGATGAAGAACAAGTTATGAACTGCAGATTGGCTGGCTTACCAGACTTGAACCAAGCGGTTCCATATGTTACTGAAAAGCTCTTGGAATGGTCCACCAGAACCATCGAGTACTACGGCTTCGACGGCTTCAGAATCGATACCGTCAAGCACGTCCAACACGATTTCTGGAAGAAGTTCAACAAAGTTGCCCCATGGTATTCTATCGGTGAAGTTTATGATATCGAAAATTACGATAATATCAAAGCTTTTACTGCTCCAGATGAGGTATATACCGCTTTCAACTATCCGTTCTACAAGGGTCTTTCTGATGTTATGACTCGTGGTAACGGATTTTGGGATGTTTCAAGATGGTTCCACATGGCCCAAGATACCTTCGGCGACAGAGTCAGAGACATGGGTATTTTCATCGACAACCACGACTAAGCTCGTTTCCTTGAAATAGCTAAAAATACTACATTATTAGAAAATGCACTTGTTCTCTTGCACACCTGGATTGGTATCCCATACCTATACTATGGTACTGAACAAGACATGATGGGTAACCAAGACCCCGACTGCAGAAGACCACTCTGGTAATATGGAGGTTACAACACAACATCCCCACGTTTCTAATTAATTAAAAAATTAAATGCATTAAGAGATAAACTACCTTTTGACACATTGGACTAAGCTGAAGGCAATTGGCACGACAAAATTTATTCTTATATGAGAGGAGATAAAATACTAGTTGTTATTGCTTCAGATGATAATTAAATACATGTATAATCAAGATTCCCCGCAAATGCACGTGTTTGCGACTATTTAGACTAAAGCCACTGTGTTAACGTTGGTAACGGTGGTGAATTCGATGTAGTTCTTGATAAAATGAAACCAAGAATTTATATGAAAGCAAGTGATTTGTGATGCATTATATTATAATATTTAATCGTTTATTTATTCCTCTGAAGACTCCACTGTAATATTAACCAAAAATATACTAAAGATTATATAGATTATATAATGTAGATAAAAGATAAATGTAAAGATTTATTCATTCTACTTATCTCGCTCGAAGCCCGCTTTGTATGTTTCGTCGTAAATCTGAGTAATTTCCTAGCAGTTACGGTATTCGTTGGTTGCTGGCTGGCCTTTGTTGTTTTTGAATCTGGATTTGAGCCATTTGGTCCCATTTTTATCGTTTATCGTATTGTAATTCTGGTAGGACGCCAACAACTTTGGCTGCGTTTTCGCTTTCAATTTGTTGGTATGCTTTTGATTTCGGGTTTGCTCCTCCTCCAATTTATCCGTTCATGATTCTGTTGAGCATGGGGTTGATTTTAATGGTTTGGATCATTTTGGGTGCTTCGAGTATTGACGTCATGCCGAATTCCATGGCTGTGTTTTGTCCAGCGAGGATCGTTTCTTCAAACAGTGCTGTGTATATTTCTTTCCTGGATTGAATTGCAGTTGAGTGAATTATTTAGTTCACATTCGGCCGCCTCAAGCTGGATGCGCTGAGCATGGACGTTATCAGGTCCCTCAAATCCTGCGAGTAGAAAGTATGCACTGGTTAGTAAATACCCCTTAGAACGTTCCTTTGCAGCTCCTTCACGTCCCTTCCTGTGTACGGGTGCTTGAGCATGCACAGCTCGTAGAACAGACATCCAAGTGAGTATACGTCCGTTTTTTGGCTGTACTGTTCCTGCTTCCACATCTCTGGTGAGAGGTAGAAGGGGGTTCCAATGGCCGTTCTGGCGAGGTCGTTCGCCTTGTGCTGCACCTTGGACACGCCGAAGTCGGCTATCTTGTACGTGTCGTTTTGAATGAGGATGTTCTGGGACTTAATGTCCCTGTGCAGGATGAACTGCTTGTGAATTGCTTAAAGGCCGTTCAGCGTTTGCATTATGATGTTCCAAATCAGTGCCTCGGGTATCTTCGTTTTCGACTTGGTGTGCTAGTTTATCAATTTTTCCAAATCGCCCTGACCACAAAAATCAGTCACTATGCACAATTTACCGTTCTCTATGAAGCACTCGTAGTAACCCAGCACATTCGGATGGTAAATTGAAGCCAGGATTCTTATCTCGTTCAACTAATCAGAACGGTCACGCTACGCCATGTGAGACACATTTATCTCCTTCAAAGCATATTACTTATTGTCACTCAACCGAGTTACAAGCGACACCGATCCATAGGACCCCTTCCCTAGAAATCTCTCAATTTTAAAATCGGCTTTGGGCATCTGCGCGTGGAGTGTTTATTCAAACAATTACGCTCACCTGTTTATACATGATGTTATATGGGTTTTACACTATTTCACATCAATCGAATAATGAAAGACGTTAAGCAATATAAAGGCGTTGAAGGCCACAAAACTTTTAAAGTTACTATAATCGGCCTACCGAAATCAGGAAAAAGCACTTTATTATACTAATTCGCCAAATTATCTGATCCATTCACGCGTTAGCCAGGATATTTCGAAACACTTAGAGATGAAAGACCAGTAACACTACAAACATCAGGAGGTGCGGTTAATTGCCTTTTCATAGACAATAATATCAATGACTATGCGAATGCAAGACCAGATCAATGGCAAAGAATTATAGCTGATACCGACTGCCTTATTTGTATGTGCGAGTGTAATGCTGCATCTGTATAACAAGCTCAATATTTAATTCAGATATTCCGCTAATATCAGAATTGCCTTACTTTACTAGTTGCAAATAAGTCAGATGATTACGATCCAGATCAAATAAAGCAAGGTTAATTAGATGGTTATGCTTCCCAAGTAGGGGCTGTTGGACTCATGATATCAGCCGTATAGGGATTAAATTTCGATCATTTACAGTTTATAATTGCTGATTTGCTGATGAATCCACGATAGAAATATGGCAATATTTAAGCAGTATAGTCTATGCCTAAAAGAGCTCAACCAAACAGACCTAAAAATTTAGTTCCTGGTGGAGCTATGGGTGGCTGTTGTATGTGATCCTTTCTTTTTAATTTATAGTTCTTTGATTTTAAGATAAAAATTTGTAAATCGAGATTATTTTCTTTTTAATGTTAAATTTATAGACCTCTCTGTATTTAACGTAACCTTTCTGCATTTAATGTAGATCAAAGATAGAATCTAACCGATTTATAAGTGCTCGATAAGTGAACAGGGGGTGAAATATTACTGGGATTCTTTGTCAATAGATTTCAATTAATTATTACGATAATTAGTTAAAACAATAATAGTCAAAATATTTGTTTGGGAAAGCGATATTACGATCTGAGAAATAAACTGTAATTAATAACTATTTTATCACATATTTTTGCTAACTTTGAAAAATAATAAAGAGGAATTAATAAATTGGAACGAGAATAAGTGAAAATAAATCAAAATAGATCTAAAAGTAATCCTAAGTGATGGTAACAAACAATCATTTAATTACGAATGCGAACCATCGTCGTTTACGATGGAGCTCCGCGTATTTTAGAATTAACTGGCCGAGTTTTACGAGATTTACTCAGAGGAGAAGCGTTTGCAAATGATTTTCGATCTGGCCGCCCGTGTTTTCGAGCTGGAGGGTGTTTAAAATAGTACGTTACAATAAACGATCATACATGTATTTTAAAGTGAGTATTGGACGCACCCAAGTGAATTGATTAAGGTGATGAATAAAATGCTGAAAAGCGGCGGGATTAGGGGACAGATTTATTAATAAATGAGCATTTTGCTCAGGAATAAGAATTTTGGAGTTGGAATGTTCGAATTCAATAATTAACTAACGGGAATCGTCGCATTATACCAGGAAATTGACGGGTAAATTGTGAATGCGCTCAACGGAAGAAAATGCGGGTAAAAATTATTGATTATTCTTGTTAATTTCATTTTTTAATTTTTCTTACAAGTACAATAAAGCAACAGTACTTAAACAAGAAAAACAAATTCCAATTCTTTTAGTATTGAATATTAAAGGTGGGGAAATACTGAATTGATGCCATATTATTCACTCAACTTACTTTAGGTAGTCACTATTTGCTTGCAAAACATATTTTTAGTGTTCTATTTTTATTTAATAAAATTATAAAATTATTTTATATTTAATTATTTTTAAACATATTTAATAAAGTAGCAAAGTACCTCAGTACCAAACCATAGCAACCTCTTCTGGGAGCTACTCTTCGCCAATGGCGCAATATTCTCCCAGAATGATAACTGCTCCGTCTTCGTTTCTTTCACCTGCCTTTTCCATTCTGTACTCATATTGTGCACAGAATATTTCGAATAACACTCTCATGAGTTAATACCTAACGTGTTGGTTATCTTCAAGTAAAAGAACATCTTCAATTTCCAGTAATTCTCCCTCAAACTCTTAATCAAGATATTCCTAATCGTCAATACGTTCATTAAATACTTCAACAAATTTTTCAAATGCTTATAATTAACGATCAGCATTAACTCCAGCACCTTACTGGCTTAAATGCCCAATAAACGCACTCAAAGCTAATTAATACGCTACTGTTGGTTTCTATCTATCTTGCTCAAATGGAGCTTTCGAATAATGCACAACTCCTAATTCATGAGTAAATTATTCACTAAATAATGTCTCATAAAAGTATTAGAAGGTCTTTGCTACGTATTTTTAGAATGAAACGCTTTCTTCTTCATCCATAACAGACATCCTAGCATTCATAAACTTCACGAATTGTTCATTTATTTCATCAGCTCTGAATTCAGGCGCTTGTTTATTTTAAATAAAAGTCTAATAAGGATCATCATTTGAAACATATTGCGACAACTAAGCTGTTTTCTTATTAAATTCAGTTGATAAATCTTTGAGATTTGACATTTGCTATAAAAGTGATGAACGTTCATTAGCTTTACGTTTAAGTACACTAAGCTCATTAGAAAAGTTTGGCTTAGCTGTTTCAACTTTTGGTATCACCAAAGAGTCGAAAAAATCAGGGATTGATCCTGTATCAAAATTAAATTGAGTTAATTGTTACTCAAGGTTTGCAAGCATTGTGTGAAGTGGATAAATGAAACAAAAAAGAATGAAATTGTTATTAAAATAATAAATATTGTAATATTTATTAATACTTTATCCTAGTTTACGTTAAATAGAATTAACTATTAAATATTATCCCCGCTTTATGTTGAACATAAAAACATAGTTTCTACATTAGAGCGATTATTAAAGTGAAGTTTGTTATAATCTTTAATAAGAATTTAAGTTGTATCTATTGACATTTCTCTTTTATGTATCTAATCTAAAAAGTTAAAATATTATCAGCAATATATAGCATATTTTAGTAACCATTTTTATAATCCACTTCACAGTATGAAGAGGAACTATTCTAAGTGGACTGACTAGGAAAAAAGTAAGTTAATTGATGTGGTTATGGAATAAAAATAACTAGGTGCACAAATGTCATGGATAAAAGTAGCTTAAATTCTAACATCTAAGACGCCACGATAGTGTTATGATTAATGGTTATAACTATAAAAGCCAAAAGAAAATGAAGGTCTAAGTAATTAGTGGTCATAAGATTAAACCGAATAATTGGTGGAATTAGTGTTATAACATGGAAGTAATTGGGATTTGATAAATCAATATTTCCCAACATTTCCAGCTGCATTTCTAAAATCAAAATATAATTAAGCGATTAGAACGCGATAAACTGGTGGTTCACAATTAGAATCATCATCAAATTAAAGTTCACTTTATGCAAGAGATGGCTCAACAGATGGTGTGTCTCCAAGCCTATCTATGCCACAATTATTCTCAAATTCTGTAACGTATAGAGGTACTAGCTTACCGTTTGCCGAATCGCGACTAAGTTAAATGTAAGGTTTTGTAGAATAAATTGCTGAAGTTCCACCACCTGTAGTCTATGCATCATGGACTCATAAAAGTGAACAATAAAAGTACGTGCAACGAATAACAGATATGAAAGAAAACAAAGCTGTTGATAGTTAAGGAGAAATTAATGTGGACTTTATAGATTTCGATATATTTGAGTGATTTTGTATATCCTTTAGAATTAATCACAGTGGTGTTAAACGGTGGTGAATAACAGTAATTTGAAGCAAAATTTGCTGCGTTTGTTTAGTGAGCGATTTAACATAATTTTAATGCTGTTAATTTAAGAAGGCATGATTGTTATGTTATTCCACCTCACATATGTAACCTGACTATTCACAGCTATAATTAATGCAATAATTGTAAGAGATGTGCGCATCATAAATTCAAAATCAGGAATAACAAGCTAGATCTAGTACAAATACAAACTAACAAAAACCATTGCTTGTGAACTAAACTTAGAATTAGTAACCATAAGCTACACCCATACAAATTGCTCTTTAAAAATTGTAATAGAAAAATTAAGTTTAAAATTAATAAGATAAAGTAATCCCATAATAATAACCTTAAACCACTATTAAGCCACGAGTAATAATAAACTAATAACAAATGCAGGTCCCTTCGTAGGAAAAATAATAATTTAATATTTAAAATCTAAGCTAATAACATTTATAATAGTTATAAAAACTGTGTATTGTTTAACTAATTAAAACTTAAGTGTAAAATGCAGATTGCTATAAAGTAAAAATAATGCAAAATTTTATGGTAGTTGAAATGAAAGTTAGCAATTAAGAACAATTGACTGCATTTGCAAGTTAACATATATAGTAAAGAAAAGAACCAATTATTATTATATTTGAAGTTACTCCAACTCCATAAACTTATAATATTATTGATGGGTTGTAAAAAAAGGTGCAATCCTAAATATTTGTTCAAAATAACAACAAGTTTGACTATACTGAACTTGTAAATTTATTTGTTCAATTTATTCCTAAAAAAGTAGGTGACACATTATCACCCATGACACATGTTCATATGGCAAATTATTACAATTACTTCAATTTATCTGGAACAAATTTTATGTCGGCTTTATTTTCTTCGATTGGAGTAAATTTGTATAGAGCCCCAATAGAATGGCTAACTTAACATGAAGCAATTTTTAATGGATATTTAGGTTTTAAAACTAAATCTGATGTATTTTTATAATCATGGGCTATTCACGATGGAAAGTGCATTAATATTAAGCCCGCTGTTGTTTAAGATATAACTTAACCAAAACGGTCTACAGAAATAAAAATTACAACATTCCCATTGTAAGTAGAGTACGATACACCTTAAGTACCTCCAATCAACCCTTTGAATTCACGAAAAAATTAACAACAATTACCAGTTTTCAAACCTAAAAATAATGACGACTTAGAAATAATACCTTTAGCAACATCCAATACAACTGCTGAGTTATAAAATAACAAAGTATAAGATAATCCAAATTCAATTCAAGGAACTCAAGTTGAAAACACTGTTTTAGACTTAATAAAATCTATGAGATTGAAATAATAAGAAAATGAAAGACGTAAAAGTGAAAACCTTGAACAAAGATAGCTAAAAGACATTTAAATTGATAAATAATAGTTGCTAAATTTGAATTTTGATGTTCAAAAAGAATAATTAAATGATTACTAACTTAAATAGCATATTAAATAATAAATAGACAGCTCACCTTAAAATATAAATTAAGAATAAATAACTTTGTAGGTGAAGCTAAATGAAAATACTAATGTAAATATAGAAGAATAAATATTTTTATTAATGCAATGCAATGCCATTTTTAAGTGATCAAAGTATTTTTACAATAAAAATAAATCATTTTCTAATATTTAATCGAATGTTACTTCCTACTAATTTATGTAGCATCTCTTAAATTTCTTGTTCATCAGCTTAAATTTAAACTTTAAGTTTAATCATTTAGTTTTTTATTGTTTCTTTCTATTCTTATTGAATGTATATAATTTGTTTTGGTGGCTAAATTCTTTAGTGGTATTTAAATTCTTACTTATTTTAAATTATTTAGACTGGTTCATCACAAATAATTTATTGAATTTCGTCAAAGTCTTAATCAACTATTCTTTATTCATTATCTGATTCTGAACCTGTGTAATATGAAAATTCAGAAGAAATTTCATTCACACTCTCATTTATAACGGATGCAAATGATAATTCAACTTTTTTTGGTTTACTATTTATAAGTTATAAATTAAGTGTATTTATCTTGAATGTATAGTTATCACAAATATTAGAATACTATTATTAATTTAATTATTAAATTATAATAATCCAATTATTCAAGCAAAATCCATTTTATTGTTAAAATTCTTTTAATTATTATTCTTTATCATCCTACAAAACCATTTTTAATTAAAAATGTAATCCTATAAGAATAGAAAACAAGATATTCTTTCTAGACTCCACAATATTCGAATACTAATAGTCAATTTTTGTACAAAGTGTATTTTGGATAAATTATTGATGTTTTATTGGTATATTTTCGTTAATGTTATTATACGCAACCATTTTAACAAGATCTATAAGAAATATTATATTGTTAATTTCTGTGCTACAATAAATTGTTATAACTTTTTTGATGGAATTTTTGCGTATTGTATTTATAACTTATTGTTTTTCTTCATCATTAGCATTTTAAATTAAAAATACCATATTTACTACAGTGGTGGGCCCTCGAAATGCTTTTTTGAATTAGGAAGAAGAATGAAGTTTATTATTTGAATCTTACTTATATCACTGCCCGGCTCAATAATGAGTGTGTTCTCCCTCCTCATCAATACACTCATTAACTCTATTTACTATTGATTTGTAAAGTGCTTCAATCACATCAAGGCCTGGTTGAGCCTTGGATAGCTGTGCTACAATAATTAACGTATATAACTCTGTATATACTTCAATAATAAGTTTCAACTTTACCTAACGTTGTATAATTTAACAATCAAGAAAATTGATTTCTCATTATGAAATGGAAGTGGAAGATCATAAGTAAAATAACTGTTGTTTTAGAGTAGCATCAATATATTATTTAATGCTGGGCCCGACTAACCCACTTGATTCCATTCTTCAAGAAACAAAAATGCATTCATTATTTGAATATTGAGAATGAAAGCGACTGTAACTACCTGAATTATAATTCTAATTAAGCGAAGTACCAATACTTCATCTTGAGCTCCCGGTTGAGATTGAAAGAAAAAGTCCTCCATTGTTTTTCGTGATTAAGAAATACCTAAAATCGTTCAGATTGACCCAGTTGAAGATGAACACTGAGGTCCTCTGCAGGTCCAGTGCTTGCGCTACTAGTTATAAATTACATATTGCGTCCGTATACCAATCATTGGATCCTCTTATTCTTTTCTCCAATCAGGCTTAACTACCATATATTTTCGAGATAAAATCTTTCATAAATTAGTTTTGTTGACTAAAACGTAGAAATTACACAGGGACATCTTAAACAAGTGATATAACTAGTTCAGATTGGTACAATATTTTATGAATTCATCCGTTGGACCCAGAAATGAAGAGAATACAAACGCTTCAGAACTGCCTAAGTTTGTTAAGTGAATTAGTTGACCTTCCCTAAACATCTTCTACCGCGATTATTTTTGTCATTGCCGTCCTTTTATTGCATGTGGTAATTTCTATTTTTCCTTTTTGGAATATTAAATACCGACTTTGAATAGTCGATTATGGTCTAATACGATCGAAATCATATTTTTGGCCCTCTTGTGTTAATGAGTAGTTCATGAATAATCTCCAACTTGAGATTATTTATTGGAATTTGTCATCCGCATTAGAAGTGGCAAAATATTTTAATATATAATTACTCACATAGTAAACAAGAAAAAGCAATTCCACCTCCCATAACTGTATTTTTTCTTTCTACATTTCGATAATTATGTTTTAAATCATAATTAATAGCATTTATTGAGTAGATTTATTATAATAACCTATTTTCAATACATTATTTTATATTATTTTAACTTATATTGGATCAACAAATGATATTATAATAAGTGCAAAATCTAGTATATTATTAAGAACATTATTTATAGTAAATTTTTTCAGTAGAATATTTTGGTTACTATTTGTTTTAACATTGTTTGCGTACGTTGACCAATTAATATCATAAATATTTGACATAAATTGTATGGAGTGAAAATTATAATATAAATGAAATATCATTATAGATTATGGAAATAGCAAGATAAAATCACAATAACAGAAAGATTATTAAATAAAACAATATTTGAAAGAGAATCACTCTTAATCCTTTCCGACAACTATCTTTTGATAATCATCTTCCAAAGCGGACCATTTTGATCTCGCTTTAACTTCTTCAACCCTATCCATAATTTATTTAGTTTTAGACATGAGTTCGTCCTTCTTCAGGAATTTCTTCTGTGGTGGTTCAGGCATTTCTTTAATTGAGGTATTGAGAACTGACATTGTTAAAGATCTGTTTTAACCAGTGGCTGACATGTTTTGTCTGGAATATTGAGTTTAGTTAACACTGAGTAAATATTCTTGTTTGATTAATTCGTCTATTTCTATTTCACATCTATTAGAAATAACTACTTGATAACGTTGATATTGCTTAAGAACTAAATCCATATTTCTTCCTAAACAGTTCTTAAGACCAAGACTCCAATTTATTTCTGAAATATTTTCTATTCCATAAACAATGGCATCTTCTAAGATACCGTTAAACCATCCTTCGATATACTTTTGTTCAATTGGACTGCATATTAAGATTTTTTGCTCATCTCTGAATATTTTTGGCATGTTGTGCTTAAGAACCATCTCATACAATTTATTTTTGAACTCAGAATTTTAAGTTTAAGCTTGTAAATAGTGAGCTAAATGCACAGAACGAGTTTAGGCAATGATATTTATTGGTGAGTGAGTTGGGCACAAGGTGAAATCTGTTTAAAATGCTTTCCATATGAGCTTTTATGTTAACGTGGAATTGAATAGCATTTAACCAGTCTTATATCTCCAACATATTGAGCTAATAAAGAGATTGTTAATTCCTCTAGCATTGGATCTCATGTACAAGTTATGTAGATTTCTCTTCATAACGCTTTCATGAACTACTTCAAAGGCTTCTGGTTAATCGCAAATAGCGCAAATATGGAGTAAATTGCTTCCAGCAGATAAAAGGAATTTAAGATCGAATCCTATACCATGAGCTAAAACAACAGCGTCTTCCTCAGTTAACATATTACCTTCAGCTTCAAATAATAGTTTAATAACTTCTACTTAGTTGTTAAGAGCAGCATAATGGATACCAGAAAATCCTGGATAAACTTACTTTTCTAAATTGAATGGTCTATCATCAACTTTACGGTTAAACATGTCGTAATACATTTTGATGAAGTTCAAATTACCATTTGCACATGCATCGAACCAATCGTTTGGTTGGTAGTCATCAGTTTATGGAGTTAACCACTCGAGCTCTACGATATAGGCAGAATTAAGGAGTGCACGAGTTTAATCTGGAACAATTAAATCAGATTTATATTTATCCATTAAGAAGGATTGGATTCTATCATCCAAGTCATGCATTGCTGCTTCCTTGGATAAGAATCTCTTTTGCAAAACACGGGTACATAATCTGTACATTCTTGGTAATTCGTGTCTTGAAATACCTATTTCAATGCATTTGTTCAATAATTGTTCAAATTCGTGACCTTCAAAGCTTTCGCTAGCCTTAGTGTATTGTTCAAGAACGTCAAATACTATTTGCAAGGTTGGAATAGACTTGATTTCATCGTATTTGCGTTATTTGGTAAGATCATCGTATTCAAGCTGGTATTAAATTGCCATCATCTTGTTGAATTCGATTTCGAGTTATTGGAACAGATCAACAGCGAATACTCTATTCTTGAATTGGGTGCCCAAAATGATTTGGTTTTCACCGTTGATTCTAAGTTGGTTGTTGAAGAGTTCTAGGAATACTGGGTTTCCTTCGCCAACGTCGAATCTCATCTGGTGGTAGAGTGATGTGCAGCTTTCTTGGTAGAGTTCTTCGCGTATTTCTCTGCATAACTGGTTGAGTGCGAGTTGAACTCTTTCGTCTTGGTAGTAGTTTTGGAAGCGTTGTTCGTAGTCGAATATTTGCATGAATGTGTTGACTGAGCCGCGGAGCAGGATGAGTTGTGCGATACCTAGGTTTCTGTTGCACAGGTACCTGTAGTGCTCATCGGTTCCGTTTTTGCGGACTGCCTTTGACCATGCGTTGATAACGTTCTTCTGTTGTGTGCGGACTCTTCCTTCGTCGAGCAGTAAGAGTTTAACGACCTCGACTTGGTCCTCGAAAACGGCGTACATGAGCCCGGTGAATCCGGTGTACTCGTCCTCGAGCACGTTGTTGAAGCGGGAGTCGGTGGTTCTGATGAAGTGGGGGGCCATTTCTGCGACCGTTTCAACGACACCGTTTTTGCAGGCGTCGAACCACTCCAGTTTTTGCTTCTCTTGTTTGGTGAGGAGGATGGTCTTCTTTGGAGCGAGGACGATGTACTCGTCCTTGTTGACGACGTTGTTGTTCTGGATGATCTTCTCCTCTTCGAACACGACCTGGCCGAGCTCCTTGAACTGCTTGCAGTCGATGTACTCCTTGTAAGCGGTTTCGTACTCGGCCTGGAACTTCTCCTTGAGCAGGTCCTTCCACAAACAGGTGTTCAGGTTGGAGTTGCCCAAATCGAGCTCGCGCTCGAATTCGGTGGTCTTCTCGAAGGCGAATTCAGTGGCTTCGTCCTCAATCTCGAGTAAAACGTACTCGGCCTCGTTCGACTCCTGCTTAAGCTCGCCTGACTTGAAGCCCTTTGAAACCTGGAAAGTAAGCTGATACACGAGCTCCTAGAGCTTGCTCTTCCTGTTCTTGACCAGGTGAGTTATCAACTCGGTGTTGCCGGCCTGGAAACCGCACTTAACGGCCTTGTCGAAGTGATACCTGGTTGCGTTCTTGATAAACTCTGCGAAGAAAATATCCATCATGTAGCCTCTCTGGCACATGAGGTGGAACGGAGTAATTCTGTAACTGTTGTAGTGATTGAACAAATGGGGAGCGTTCTGCATTATCTTTGTGATGAACAGCTCATTTTGAACCAAAACGGCAATGTGCAGCACATTCGAACCGATTGGAACGTAGAAATACTTCCCCTTGTGCTGGAAAATTGATGGAGAGGTCGTGAACACATTCATCTCCTCCTGAACCAGGTGAGAAAAGACCTCTCTTTGACCGTAGGCACAGGCGTACATTAAACCAGACATTCCTTGGTGATTCATGGCAACAATATCTGTTTGGCGCTTGTCCTGAGCACCCTTGTACACATAGCTTACTTTACGCACCAATTCCATTTGACCACCACGGCAGGCATTGAACCAATCTGATTGGATTTCCGATTGCTCATTCAAGTTGTACTTAGAAACATCCTGCGTTCTCTTAGATAAATTCAACAATTCCTCTTCCTCCACAATTGAAAACTTTTCGTTTATAATTACTGACTCATCTACAGTCATTAACGGATTAACACCACACAATACCTGAATTTCAGCTGAGATTTCCTAAGTCTTTGCCTGCTTACGCTATTCGGCAGCAGTATCATCTTCATCTGGTAATCTCGCAAATGGAGTGCAGAACCAAACACCAGCCGATTCAGGATTCTCCCTTAATAATTTGGTCAAAGTCTTGCGAACAGTGTCTTTGATTTAAATAGTGGTCTCATCCAAATTAGCATAATACATTTCAACAGCTATATCAAACACATTAACATATTCGAAGTTGAATTCAAACACGTTCACATAGTTTTGAATGACAGCTTGCTTAAAGCGCTTGTTGTCATAATACTTAGTGATTCTCTGGACGAATTCTAAACTCATGTTCTATATGGCGTATCTTAGTAAATCTTTATCAATCAAAAGATCCTTTTCGAATTGAGTTTAATCGACAGTCTTACCAAATATAATTGATAATCCTGTAATTGTTTATTGGCAATCCCATTCGAATTCTTTGTGTTTTCTGTAAAAGTTTTGAACTATTCTGAATTACAAATCCATCTTTTCATCAAGAACACAGCAAGCCATGTGATATGGAGTGGCACCTTTCTTTAATAAGAATGTACCATAACGTGTTGGTATCTATTCGTCTTGTTATAAGCATTCCATGAATTCGTAATTGAGTAAATACTCTATAACTTAGGTGTTACAACCCATAAGAGCATACATTAATCCTGTGAACCCTCTGAAGGATAATTAAGATTCTAAATCCGTTCTACGTGGATCTCTATACTTAAGACACATTGGAGCAAGAACACGGATTGGAGTAAGCGATTATGCTCCAAAGCAATAATCAAACCAAACAGTTTTCTTTGGATTTTCATCTTGATCATTTTCTGGTACATTTTCTTCTCTATTATTGAAGATAAGACTTTAATACTGTAATAGGCAGTATAATTATTGTTCAGCTTATTTCAAAATTAAATCGAGTCTTTCCTGCTGTTATTATGCTTCTTATTCTGGGGTATCAGCATCTGGGAATTATTAAAGAATACATTGTTAGAGTAAGTCCCAGTGTTTTTTCTTTTCTGCCCATTCTTTCGGAGTTAAAAATTGAGTCATCATTTTTTCAACATCATCAGCTGGAGCTTTTTATACATAAGCCAGTGCGATTCTGGTTAAATACTTGGCTATAGTACCTGAATCAAACCCATTTGTATCTTAATTTTTGAAGGCAAGAACAATTAAGAAAATGATAGGTGTGTAAGTAGAGTTTCCGGCTAATTGCACCAATTTATCTAATACATATACGTTATCAAATTCTATGGCGTATTTGAAAACATTCAATTTTGAGTCTTGTTCATCAATGTGGTCTAATTCTTCGTTAATAACGCTGTAACAATCCCATATAAGTCTTGACGCTTCATTTTTAACTCTGCAAGTAACCATTATGAGTGATTCTCTATCTTCGTTAATTTCCTTCAAGTATCTCCAAGCATTAGCACTTGTTTTTTAGTTGAATAATTAAATACATTTTACTGCATTAACAGTAACGGCCATTTACATGACTTTTGTTCCCTTTTTAAGTAAAACTTTTTAATTGCTTAAGCGAAGCAAGGTATCTTCCTATATACCAATTTAGAATTCGTGCTCATAAATTTATTCAAACACTTGAGGATTATCGTTAAGAAGTGCATAATGAATAAGCATGAAACGTGGATAAATTTGGAGATCATAATCAAGTGGTCTCAAATCTGACTGTCTTCTTAAAGTGTTGAGCTCATTTTTAATGAATGGAAGATCTTTACAGCTAAACCATTTAGCGAGTCTAATATCAAGGGGTTCAACATATTTAATTGGGACCTCTTCATATGATTCAACATCTCTGTCTGGATCTTCGTTTTCAATTAACTTGTAATACTTAAGACCAGAAATTGACCAACGTTCACGTAGATTCTTGTAAAGAGTGCCTTTATAATCAATGAGGCAAATTAGAGCATCTTGAAGAATTTAAGCCATCATGTTGTAACATTGAACCTTTAAGTCATTGGATGATACAAATGAATGATAATCGATCTTTTTCTAACAAGCATCCAACAAACTAACATCCCCTTAATAAATAAGGGCAGCAGTGTAAATCTTTTATTTAAGTGCTTCGTCAGCTTCTTCTGATTCAAGGATAGCAAATATTTTTTCAAGAGCGGTGTATTGTCCAAAATAACAGCAGATATAGAAAAAGCCTGTTTTAAGCTCAGCATTTTCTAAAATAGACTTATCAATAACTTCTTCTGTTATAAAATTAGAACAATTAATGTTTGTTGAACAGAGAGCGGCTACAGACAATGCATTGTGACCATCTTAGTTTTTGTGAGAATAGAAATAGTCTCTAATCTCATCTTGGCCGCGAATTTACAGAATTATGTATTCTAAGCAACGTCTTGATGATCTTAACAAAGCAACTTATAAACAGTCAGATCCTATTGGTAAAATAAGTCTTGTAGTTTTAATGTCTGCTGCTACATGCATATTGAATTCATAAAGGCTTGAACGCTTATATTCGTACTCAAAGAGCGCTTAAAATACTTCAAGCGAATCAAAATAAGCAGCATAAAGTAGTCCAGTGAAACCAGAAACCACATTCTTGGTCAAGTCAGTTAAACGATCGTCTGACCTATTTAAGAACGCAGTTCTTTCTACATGAGGTGGCATCAATGGGGCGGCTGTTCCAAGAGTTCTTGCTTAAGTGCGCGCAGCTTCATATTCGAAAGTAGCATCAGCTGCAGCTTTGAATATTTAAGAGTCTTGTTGTAACCTTTCGGTAACGTATTCCAAATCATTATTTGCACACGCAGTGTACCAATCAATTCTTTCGGATAACATTTAAATTTTGCGGGTGGGGTGTGAAAATTTAAATGTTTTATGCAAATAACATTAAATAATAAAACAGTAATATTTTCCACTCAATCATTCAAATGGACTAATTAGATGAATTTGAAAATGAAATCGATAATTTATGTTAATAATGTTTGTTAAATTACAAAGATATAATAGGAAAGTCATATTTAGATAACTAAAAACATTTTTAGATTAATAATTCTTTGTAAGATGAAGTTACTTTCTAATTAAAGATAGAATAACTAATTAAGAATGTAAAATAGTTGTAATCTATGGAAGCTTCACTTAACATCTTAAATGAAATTTATGATTAGTGATTGTAATGATTATTTTCAATATTATATAATGATTTTTCATTGTTCGTCTTGTTCCTGTCCCATAGCTTCTATATCCTAATGCATCTACTCTAAACCTTTTTCAATTTCATTGTCGTTTGCAACAATAGGCTCCATGTTATGTGGTGCACTATCGGTTAATATCATTGGTTAATCTTAGGCTAGTTAATCTACAAATTTGTTGGCTTCTTCGATGCCATCGTTTATTTCTTCAATAGAAAGCTATTATGGTTGTAGTCCTTTAGGAGCATCTTTAGTTAATTGCAAGCCTTATTCTTCTGCAATGTTTTCTACTTCAATACACATTTATTCATATGCATTTTGTTATTCTTCTTCACTTAATGTGATAGGCTTTACACCTGTTGGAGGTTAATTAGATAACTTGAACATCTAAAAAAGGATGGTGTGAAAATTTAAAAATATTTACATTTAATCTTTAGTAATTATAGCATTATATTTTTAAAACTCTTAAACATCAAAGAATTCGTGCTTTGATACGGCTACATGATTTGGATACGCAGATGAAAAGTGAGATTATGATATTTTCGTTCTATATAGGTATTCATGATCATAATATATGCTATATTGCAATCACAAATGAAAAAATTGCGCCCAAACCCGTCAGGTCCGTTCCTCCACCTCAAATGAATAGAGAGTTCCAGTTTAACTCAGAAATGAGATAGAGACACGCAAATTTGTATGGTCGTTAGTCTAATTGATTAAAAACTATCTATAGCCCATGAATGCAATACCACGAGTTTGAAATAATTGATAGTTGAATTAATACACTTAAAATGCTGGAGTATCGCAGGGCTCTTGGGGTATTTAATCTTATTGAATAACTATATTAATAATATTTATTACAGAAAAAGTTGTAGTCTGCTTAAAGATAAAATTAACACAAAATATTATTTTACGCAATAACAAAGTGGTGCGGATAATACTTCACATAATAAATACTTACTATTAAATATAGATAAATAGCTATAAATATAGTTAGGTCAAATTCATAATATTTTCTAAGATTTGACCAAAGATTTCTAAAATTGATAATATTATAATATAATAACAACATATTTGTATAATTTATTCACTCCAATAAGTTAACATTACTCATCAAATAATTATCTACCTGAAATTTAAATCTGTTAAAAAATAAGATTTGTAATAAATAATAAACAATATTCTTCTAATTATATTATAAATGCATTTGAAATAACAGTTAGATATTTATTAATTAATATCATATAACTTTTAAACTTTAACAAATTATAGAGTATCAATATAACGGTGCAAAAGTATCTTAATATTTTACATAATAAATTGAAAGTTTTTAAGATATTGTGTTAAACATATACTTCTTTGAAGTGGGTATAAATTACAAATATTGTTATTAACATAATAATATACTGGAATTATTTTTCATGCATTTTTATAATTTGAATTTACAAAAATATATGTTCATTCACAATGTAATCAGCAATAAATGATGAAATAATTGACATAAAAAATGCTCATAAAAAATGTAAATAACTTTGAAAATAATGCTGGGGTACCGCAACGGACCATTGCACTGGCATACCAGTATCGGCTCTTAAATGTGGGTTAAATGGCAGGAACTTCTGTAGTTGAAAGTGTAAAATAGCTACTGAATCACTAAATCAAGGCACGAATTCATCAAAGTATAAAAATTATAAATGGAATTAGTGAATTGAAATTATGTTGAAACAATAAGGTGTCCTTATAAACAACGTTCTTTATATTCTGACTAATCTATGTCTTAAATTGAAGTTAAATTTAACATTATCACAGTTTTGAATATTATTTATATTTTAAGAAACAACGTTAACGTTATTGTGTAACTAAGTTTGGATTTGTGGATTGCCATGATTTATAAGATGAAGATGGAATGATTCAATTGAGCCTTGGTATTGATGATAAGGTTACAGTTAAGTGAGTCAATTTATTTTATACAGTTGTACAAGTTAAATTTGGAAATTACTTGATGATGTTATGTATGATTGCGAGTAGTAGTTTCAGTATAATAAAGTGAGATTTGTGAATCATGATTTATGATATGACCATTATCAGATGTATTTTACCGTTAATTTACATTGATACATTTTATGATGTAATACAATCATATTATTGTTTTGTATGTCAAATCGATACAGTCAATATTGGTCAACTTCACTTCACCAAATGAAACTAGTGAAAAAGCTTTAAGCTCATAATGACCGTATATGGCATGCATGTTTTTCCCAAAATAATTAATTTTTGGCCACATGTTGTGCAGATGGTTAAGTTAATTTGTATTCAGCAGACTATAAATTAATTCAATAACTTCCTCATCCAGCAACTGTTAGATAATGCTGTTTTTCGGATGACTCAACAAAGCTATATGTTGCATGTTATAATTGCAATCTTTACGTGTATGCTTTAGAGGATAATGAATTTAAAACCTTTGCTATTTTAGAAAAAGCTCATTCTAAAGAAATTAAAAGTGTTGCTGTTTAAAGAAAGTTCATAGCAACATGTGCAAGAGATAGATGCGTTCATATATGGAAAACAAATTAAATGTACGAAGATGATTATGATTGCATATCTGTTCTTTAAACTCACACATAAGATATTAAATCAGTATTTTTTGGGTAAAAGTAGCTTTGTTCAGTTGGTTATGACAATACTATTTGTTTATATAACGAGTAGTTTATGGACGAAGAATTTGATTATTAATTGAAAGCAATCTATAAATCTCCAGTTGGACCAGAAGAAGAAACAGACATAGCCAACGAGATTGGTTGTACTGTATGGAGCGGGGTCTTTAATGATTAAGGTATTGTGGTTGTAGATTAACTTGGTTATATCTCGCTTCTTCAATTGGATAATGATAAGTTAGTAATTAAAGCTCATAAAAAGATACACAGTTCGGCTATCTATAAAGTTATCAAAAGTGGATTAGGTTATGTAACAGCAGGGTAAGACGGTTCTGTAAAAATTATAAACAATTAATTTGAAATCGATTGGGAATTAAAAGGACACACTGGTGAAGTTAACAGTGTGGCTACAAACGGTAAAGACATAGTTAGTGTTGGTGACGATGGTATGCTATACATTTGGAATTGGTGAAATAATTAATTATTTCTTAATAATAAAAAATCAATCTATTCTAAACCCGCCATCTTCAGTTTCGAAATCGTCCATTAGTCCGCTGTTGTGTTGGTTTTCAATGTCGTTGTGGAATATGGCTGTGTTTTGTGGGTCTATGTATTTTGCTTCTGTGATGAGTTTTCTAACTTCGTATGTGTTTGTGGCCATGTCTTTCCATTCATTTTCGTATTGGTAGTAGTCGATTTTTTGGCACCAGTCAAGTAGTGCTTGGTCCGTCTCGAGGTTTTTCACGCCCATTTTTTCTAGGAGCCATTCTTCTCTCATTTTGTTTTTCCAGCGCAGGTTTTTCGTCTTTTTGAGGTCTGCGACTTCTTTGACGGTGATGACAGGTTTTGCTACGTATCGTTCGGCTTCGAGTGCGTTTCCGTTGAGTCTTTTCCACGGCTGGTTGGTGAAGCGCACGTACCACAGGCGCCTGTCTTGTGTGTTCGTTTGCATTTCAGCTGCGTAGTTCCTGGGCGCGGTTTCGGCGATATCTACAACTTTCTGCTTCAGGAATATCTTGAAGTATATTTTCGGGTTGAATCTCTGTTTTATTGGGCCGAGAATTTTGAACTTCCCGAACCCGTTTTTGGCCTCGTTCAGCGCCTGCTCGTCCGAGAGCCTGAACCTGACCACGAACCCCTCTCCAAACGATTTAATGAGCTCAGCGTTATTTGGTTCGAGCAATTTAAGTAGTTGGAGTGGGTTTGTTTATTTTGGGTCTGAGAGAGATTTAATTTTATTTTGGAGGACGGCGAATTTGTTTTTGAAGAGGAACGCGCGAGCAAGGCGCTGAATTCTAATGCACTTCTTTTACTTGAGGAATTGATTTTGAGAGGAGCGCTTGGACTTGTAGAAGGAGAAGATGAACCTGGCCGCTGATTTGTAAATGGGGTAGGTTCTGAGCTGAATCAGCACACGGCGGTGATGCGCGCGGGCGGAACGCTGAATTAAGATTGCACAGTACAAACGGAACGCCTCGTTACGCAACTCCTGCGAAATATTTATTATAGGCTCGTTATTCTCCTTCTCGTAATTCAAAATGAACTTCTTAATCAAACGCTTACGCGCCTACGGATCAGGCTGCTACTGAGAATTCATATGACCTATAAAGCGCTGAATCACAGTAACCGCATTCAACATACGCATATGATCAGGCACTTATTTTGGCGGCATTTTACTTGGTGTGGCAGCAAACAGTAATTATAATATATACTTATACTGTATTTTCACACCACACCTCTTCAATGCAATAAACATAATATGAACCAAATATGTACCGTAATTCCAAGGAAGCCCAGGAATTCAAGGTATACATGAAATCGCAGTCTAAAAACACGGCTGCTGAAGCTAGAAAGGCTATCTTCGAAGAATTACCAAAATTATTTTTGCAACTTGACTCTGAAATGTAATCCAACCCATTACTAAACATAGCTTTTTCACAGCAAACATACGAGAGAATGGAAGCTCTGTTCTTGTTTAAATCGGAAAATCACAAAGCTCTGTAACTCTCAGTCAACCCAGAGCTAATCAGAGCTAATTTTGACGGAAAATCTGATGAGAACGTTCAAATAGCCGCCCAGTCCAACCAATAAATTCTTGAAATGCATAAACTGATTGAAAAATACGCCGAACTCTTCAAAAAAGTAGCTGACCCAATTTTATTCTGGTTCTAAGTTCTCCTCCCTAAGGAAACTTCATCCGGAACTACCACCGGCGTAGAATTCCTCATTCAAATCATTCAGGACCTGCAGAAGGCCTATGAAGACGTACAAGGCTACTATGAAAAGTACACCATGTACCACAACAACAGAGCCAACATAGTCAAACAAATCAGAAAATATGGAGGATGGGACTTCTATCAAGCACTCATGCTCGCAGATGTTAAAGAAGTTCAACAATGCCGAGAATTCTTCATTGAAATTTACCTAAACTCAATCAGTTTCTACCAAGGAATCGGAAACAATTTTGAAAAATTAAAAGCCAATGCCAAAGATACTGGAGTTGTTGCTGGAGGAGTAATTTATTGACGTTATTCATGGCATTTTATTTATTTGAGTATTTAGACATTGTGTATTTATAGATTATTTTGCAATAATTAGTTGATTTGACATTTCATTTTTAGCAAAAGATGATGCCACCTCTAATGACAAGTATTGAGTTCTAAAAAATACAGAAACAAATTAGAAACAGTTACACAAAAAGTTCTAATGATGTAATTTCATAACAAAATAATATGAAAACTAAGAAATTACCTAACTCAATCGAAACTTTACCATCGTAATTCTAATATAATACTTAAACTATTGATTAAACTAATACTATACAATATGGTCAAAAAGATATTTAATAAATAAATATTGAAAGTGAGAACAGAGCTAACATTCTTAAGGCGCTAAATTTGTAAAGCTAATAACATGAAAGTTCTCAAAACATTACAACTTAGTAATAACAAGTTAATGTATATGAACAAAGTCTACCGTTAATAGTACCTAAAGAAACCAATACAGCTGCTCCAAAATATCGGTAAACTAAGTCTAAAATTCAAAAATTTTCACCATAGAGCAGTTAAAATACATACTGTGGTCGCCAAGCCAACTTTGATTTCAAAAAATACTAACTATTTCAAAACTATTTTTTGTATTAATTTTAACTATATATTAACTCAATGTTTAGTAGCGTCTCCTTTCTATTTTATTACTTCTTCTAACCTTTTGGGCATAGAGTCAATCAAATGATTGATGATATCTAACGGGATTTACTCCCACGCCCTCTTTACTTCTTCTTTAAATAAGTCATATGTGGTACATTCTTCAGGGGAAATGTTTGACTTCAGTGGATTCCAGCAGTGAAAAGGTGGATTTAAGTCTGGACTCATTACTGGAAAGCGATAGAGCTCAATGTTGTTAGCAGTATAAAAGTTTTTCATATACTTACTAAAATGTGTCGGGGCGTTATCTTGTTGCAACTTCAAGTTATGCTATTAAGTGATGGAAGTGTAACTTGTCTGAGAACTTAAGAATTGACAATTGAATTCATGGTCGTACCGCACGGCATAAACCATAATGGACCCTTATATCTATAGCTAATCGTACTATAGATCATGCACGAAAACAGTCCATATTTTACACTTCGAGAAAATACTTCGGATTCCACTCGTCTTTAGGTGTTCTGAGCACTCTACTCGCTCGATTTGCATAGCATTTTGAGCGATACTCATCGGTATACTAAAAAGTTCTCCAATATTCAATTGGTTGTTTCAGGTTCATTCGAGCAAAGTTCAAACTTTCCACTTTATGCTTTTCGGTAAGTTTTGGCTTTATCTTAGCAACATAGAAGCTTAAACTGAATTTGGCCAGGAGACGAGATACCGTTGTTAGAGACATGGAAATTCCACGAAGGGCTTAGTATTTTTCAGCTATGATTCGTCGAGTTTCGAATCTATGGCTCTGGCGATATTTAACAACGCGAAAATCTCAGCTTAGTCAAATTTTCTGACACTATTATCGGCATGAGAAGCTTCTAGCTTGCCTGTAACTTCAAAGTGCTTAAAATGGAATAAACAGTTTGGAGACTACATTGAAGGCAACAAGCAATGTATTTCTTGGTTGCAACAGTTTGTGATTCTGTTTCTCACATTCTCATCATTATGCGACGCTCTTGTATTGTGATCCGTCGGCTTCGTGTGTGCTTCGTCATTTGAAGGATGAAGTGAAAAAGAAATGAACCGCAGAATTAATTGAATATGTTATAATTAGCATAAATACAGTGATTTAATTTTCAAGCGCAATTATTACATAAACATTTGTTAAAATCAAAGTTGGCTCGGACACCACAGTAAGTTAGTATAAACAATGTTAATCCAGATTAAAATCGATCTTTATTACGATAAAACGAAAATTTAGACAGTAACGAATTGCTTGCAAGTGATTAAGAACCCTCGACAAATTCTGTAATTTAATTAAATGCAAATGATGTACATGATCCATCTAATAATGTGGGTAATGAAGATTAACAAGAACTATCATAAGAATCAGAGCATATTTTATTTGATACAAGTTAGTCTATTACGTTACAAACATAGGATGAGTTTGAAATATTTAAAGCTAAAATTTTTGAAGAAAACAAAGAAATGTAAGCAGAAATTAAAAGCTTAAAGCAAATCTAAATACTTATAGAAGAAGAAGTATAACTAAAACTTTAACAATAATAATGCGAATATGAAATTCAAATTGAAGAACTATAAGAACAAATTGAAGAATTGCAGTTTAAATCAGTACATATAAACGTGAAAGAAACTTCAATATAAAACCAAAATTAGCTAAACAATAGTCAAAATAAAGATTAACACGCTGAACAAAGCAATGAAATGCTCAAGAGCCAGTCCGAACTCCAAGAGAATAACACTCAACTTGAAGTAGTGTTAAATGAAAACAAAGCGCTCAGAGAACAAGTGGACAGTTTGTGCAAAGAACAGGAAGAGATAACTGAGATGTTCAACCAGTACAGAACAGAGATAAACAGCATCTCGGCCAAGAAGGAAGAAGACACCAGGAAGATAATTTCTGAACTGGGAAAGCAGATCCAAGAAAAGGAAGACCGCATCGAACAATTACAAAAGAAGGATTTAGAAAATACAGGTTATAAAGAGCTAGAGATATTATAAAGCGCTATTGACGATAAGGACGATCAGATTATCCAATTACAGAACGAATTAAAATAGTCTTTATAGTCTATAATGGATTTAGAACAACAATAAGCAAGTGTAAATCAGATCAGTTAAAGAAAGCCAAATATTGAACTATATTAAATTCATGATGTTATAGACAAGAAGAACGAAATTATCCAGTTATAAACTGAGCTCGCTTCCTAAAAATAATATTCAGATGATATGGAGCAGAAATTCGAACTTAAGATTTTGGAACTATAAATACGCAATGAAGAACTAATGATATTAACAGTTCAGCTTCAGGACTCCATGCAGCTGTACGAGAAGAAAATAGAGAGCCAGCAGCAGGTCATCTCCGAGAAAGAACAGCTCCTCCAAAGCGACCAGCTCCAGCAAGACGAGCTGCACGAGAGCCTGAAGCAGAAGATCTCCGGGCTGAACGACACGATCGTGCACCAAGACCAGCGCTACGCCGAGCTAGAGCAGCAGTACAGAGATGAACTGGAACTTTTGAAGGAGAAACTCGTTCCTCAGCAGGAGAGCTGCGAGCTCAAAATAGCTGCAGCGCAAAGCCAGTTCGAGAAGGAGACGAGCCAGCTTCGAGAGCAACTGCAACAGATTCAAACCAAAGCAGACTAACTGGTTCAGCAACTTGGACAAGAGCAAGACAGCTACTCGCAGCTAGAGGCCAAATACCAAGACGGCTTGCAGTTGCTAGAGCATGTTGCGTCTCAACACGAACAAGAAGTGTCCAGATTGAAATCTGAGAACTGCAACCAAGTTTAACAAACTGAACAAATGCTGTCAGGTTATCGCTAATATTTGGAGAATCTTACCTAAAAGTTAGACATGGAAGACACGCAGCTGGCTCAAATAGATGCGATATTCCAAGACTCGGTAGATCAAATGAGTGCTATAAAGGAGTTCACCTCGGAGCAAATCATCGCGTTAAACAACTTGAACTAACATAAGCTCGGTATTGCAGAGCAGCTGTAAAAGTCAGCATCCTAGTAACTACAGCAACTGCTCGCTAGTTCCGAAAACAGCCGTGACCAGTTAGTAGTTTCTTTGCAGCAACAGCTATCTCAACTAGAATAGGAATATCAAAACGCTCTGAATGCTAACAACAAACAGATCGAAAACGAAAAGCAATCCGCTCAAGTCTCACAAACCCAATTATCCGAATTACAAGCCTCAAACGCCAAACTATCAGCCGAACTGCAACAAAATAAGGATTAACACCAAAGTGATATAAACGCCTTAAATAACGAACACAGCGAACTTACCACCTCCCTCAATCTACAAATACAAAATCTCCAAAACAGTTGTGACCAGCAAATAGTTTCTTTGTAGTAATAATTATCTCAATTAGAATAAGAATACTAAAATGCATTGAAAAAACAAATAGATGACGAAAAATAATCTGCTTTTAATTATTAAACCAAATTGTAGATGCAAGAGTAAGCTGTGTCTCTTCATGAATAAGAGATATCTAGATTGAGATCTGATAACTTTAATCAATTGCAATAAATAGAACAATAAAACGAAATAATTAAAAAGTTAATGAACTAATAACTATTTTAAAACGATCAGAATTAGATACCAGAAAATATTTTAGAATAATAATCAAAATAATAAAGTAATTTGATATTAAATAACGAAGAATAAATTTAGAAAGAAGAATTAAAGTAAGTAAATTCTGGTAATAACATTTATACACAAGCAAACGAAAATATAATAGATATGAGTAAAGATGAAATTATAAATAACACAAATGAAGTTCAATAATTAAAATTAGTTATTGAAGCAAACAAAATAGAGTTTGCAGAACTAGAAACAAAACTTAACAAATGGGGCGAACAACTTGTATGCCTTGGTCAACAAAGTAACAAAGATTAGTAACTGATTGCTGAGTAAAATGAAAAAATAATGCTTTTGTAATCTTAAATATAAGAACTATAACATAATAACGAGAAACCAAATGAACATGACAACACAGTCATTTAGTCTTAAATTGTAAATAATTAAAATACAGCAGTACAATCATAGCTCTAAGTTCCACAAACTTAGTCTACAAATGGCGATTAATAATTATCTCATTCTAGCTTGGAATAAAAAGACTTTAATGATCAAAATACATTGAAGTTAGATGAATTAGAACAATCTAATGCAGCAATGTAACAAAGTGTCAGTAAACAAGCGTCTTAGGATGTTGAGATGGACAGTTTGATACAAAGAATTGTGAACGAAGAAGTTAACTCGAATTAAATTTAAATTATGCTTCAGTAAGCGTAAACTGAGTTGGCCAAGTCACAAAATAGTCTAAGCCAGGTAGTTCAAGAAAATAACTACACAAAGCAAATTAAGGAGTCATTATAGCATGATAACGTCCTTCTTCTGCAGGAGAACCAATAGTAAGCTCAGCAGCTTCAATTCAACCTTTAATACCAAAACGAGTTGAAAGAATAAATACAGCAACTTCAATCTGAGCTAATTGCTAAAAACTCCGAACTTCTTTCAACATAATCAGCATTCGATGACCACAAAGAGCAAATGAGAGTTGAAATAGACAATCTTATTCACATTCAAACCCTCCAGGAAGAAGAAAAGCAGCTCAAACTGCAAAAACAACAGTGCGAACTGAACGCTCACATTGAAGAACTTCAACATCACATTGAAGAACTAAATCTTAAACTAGTTCAAGAAAAATGTTAACAACTAGATTAACACGCTGAACAAAGCAATGAAATGCTCAAGAGCCAGTCCGAACTCCAAGAGAATAACACTCAACTTGAAGTAGTGTTAAATGAAAACAAAGCGCTCAGAGAACAAGTGGACAGTTTGTGCAAAGAATAAGAAGAGATCACTGAGATGTTCAACCAGTACAGAACAGAGATCAACAGCATCTCGGCCAAGAAGGAAGAAGACACCAGGAAGATAATTTCTGAACTGGGAAAGCAGATCCAAGAAAAGGAAGACCACATCGAATAGTTACTGAAGGATAATTAACAAGATTTAGAAAACACGAGCAAGAAAGAGTTAGAGACACTTCAAGACGCAATCGATAGCAAGGATGATTAGATCATTTAACTGCAGAACGAACTGAAAAAGACTATGCAATCTTCTGCAGACCTAGAACTGTAGCTAGCAGTTAGCCAGTAAATAGATAAGCAAGACGATGAACTTCACGATGCCCTCGACAAGAAGGACGAAGAGATCATCCAGCTGCAGACAGAACTCACTTCCCAGAGGAAGTCTTCAGCTGACCTCGAACAACAACTAACTTCCTAAAAGTAGTAATTCGAACTCAAAACTCTAGAACTCCAAACACGTAACGAAGAACTTGGACTTCAAATAGCCGAACTGCAGGACTCCATGCAGCTGTACGAGAAGAAGATAGAGAGCCAGCAGCAGGTCATCTCCGAGAAAGAACAGCTCCTCCAAAGCGACCAGCTCCAGCAAGACGAGCTGCACGAGAGCCTGAAGCAGAAGATCTCCGGGCTGAACGACACGATCGTGCACCAAGACCAGCGCTACGCCGAGCTAGAGCAGCAGTACAGAGATGAACTGGAACTTTTGAAGGAGAAACTCGTTCCTCAGCAGGAGAGCTGCGAGCTCAAAATAGCTGCAGCGCAAAGCCAGTTCGAGAAGGAGACGAGCCAGCTTCGAGAGCAACTGCAACAGATTCAAACCAAAGCAGACTAACTGGTTCAGCAACTTGGACAAGAGCAAGACAGCTACTCGCAGCTAGAGGCCAAATACCAAGACGGCTTGCAGTTGCTAGAGCATGTTGCGTCTCAACACGAACAAGAAGTGTCCAGATTGAAATCTGAGAACTGCAACCAAGTTTAACAAACTGAACAAATGCTGTCAGGTTATCGCTAATATTTGGAGAATCTTACCTAAAAGTTAGACATGGAAGACACGCAGCTGGCTCAAATAGATGCGATATTCCAAGACTCGGTAGATCAAATGAGTGCTATAAAGGAGTTCACCTCGGAGCAAATCATCGCGTTAAACAACTTGAACTAACATAAGCTCGGTATTGCAGAGCAGCTGTAAAAGTCAGCATCCTAGTAACTACAGCAACTGCTCGCTAGTTCCGAAAACAGCCGTGACCAGTTAGTAGTTTCTTTGCAGCAACAGCTATCTCAACTAGAATAGGAATATCAAAACGCTCTGAATGCTAACAACAAACAGATCGAAAACGAAAAGCAATCCGCTCAAGTCTCACAAACCCAATTATCCGAATTACAAGCCTCAAACGCCAAACTATCAGCCGAACTGCAACAAAATAAGGATTAATACCAAAGTGATATAAACACCTTAAATAACGAATACAGCGAACTTATCACCTCCCTCAATCTACAAATACAAAACCTTCAAACATTATTGAACCAAAAATAAATTGAACTCGAAGCCTCAAAGCAAAACACTTTAGACTTGGAACAAAAACAAAAATAAATCTTTAACTAAAATGAAACCCGTTTACTTGAACTTCAAAACGAGTACAAAAAACACAATGAAGAACTTTAACTTATAAATAACAACTTAATGAACCAACTAAAAGAAACAAGTGACGTCCAAATAACAGAGCTACAAAGAATATCTTAAACTAGAGTTGACCAAGTGATGCAAAGCAACCAAGACCTGCTAAACCAAATCGCCACTCTAAACGAAAAGAACAAAGCAGCAGAGATCCAAACCTCGAAACTGGAGATGCAGGTGTCAAGCGAGAGAACGAAGCAAGAACAGCTGCAAAATTAACTTAAACAGGTAAGAGAAGAATGCCAGGAAACTATTAGACAGCTGAAGGGACAAACTATCCTAACTCAAACTGCAGAAGCAGAAGTGAAGCGCAAAGAGACCAGCATCTAACAATTATAATAACAACTTTCAAAGGCCCAGCAAGACCACCAGGCCACGATCCAACAGCTGCACGTGAAAGAACAAGAAGTAGCAGCCAAGGCCCAGAAGCTCCAGGAACTGGCAGAAGAGATCCAGGAACTCGAGCAAAAGGCCAAGCGAGAGGAGCTGAAGTGGAACCAGAAACTGGAGCACGAGCTGGTCCAGTTCACGGGAAAGCTCAACACCCAGAAGGCGGAAAGCGAGCAGCTGAAGTCCCAGCTCCAGGTGAAAGAAGACACGGTCCAGATCAAAGAGACCCAGATCCAGGCCACGAAGCAACAGCTGGCCCGCCTCCAAGAAGACCTGGACAGCGCCCAGTTCGCCGCGAAGCAGCTAGAAAGGCAGTACGAGGAGAAGCTGAGGCAGCAGCTGGACGGGCTCAGCAGCGAGAACGAGCAGCTGAAGAAAGCCAGCCAGCAGCTCAAAAACGACGTCCAAATGCAGTTGCAGGAGAACGAGCAGACGCTGGCCCAGGTGAGGCAGCTCAAGAAGCAAGTGGAGGAAGAGAAAGACGCCCAGAAGCAGGCGGAGATAGACTTCAACAGAAGCCAGCGCGGAAACCTGAGCCAACTCAAGAGCCTCCAGGAAGACCTGTCCGCCAAAGAGCAGCAGGCAGCGGCCATGAAGAAGAAAGTTGAAGAGCTCCAGGAGGCCGTCCGAGAGAACGACGCGCGCGTAGCCCAAGTGCAGAAGGAGAGGCAGAAAGAGAAGGCAGAACTCCTGGAGCAGCTGGACGCCCAGGAAGGCGCCGCCAAAAAGCTGAAGCGGGAAGTCCAGGCGCTCCAAGAAGAGCAGCAGAGCAAGCCGTCGCAGCCGCAGCACAGAATCAGCCCAGAGCTCGAGGAGCTGCAGGAAGAGAACGCGGGCCTGAAGGCCACCATCGAAGAACTCAAGAACCTCCGGAAGCAGCAGCGAGAAGAGCCAGACGGCACCATCACCGTCGAAAAGCTCAAAGACGAGCTGCAAGACACCAAACAGAAACTCGAAAAAGCTGATTAGAAGATTAAAATTAGTATTGGTGGCTTAAAATAGGACTTCAGTAACTTATTGGCTGAATCAGAGGAAGTCGGTTTGGAGTATGATGCTGAAATCGCTTCTCTTAAAAAGAAGAATGCTGAACTTACAAAATTATTAAAAGCAGCATAAAAGTGAAGAGTATTAAGTACTAGTAATATAGTATAAATTAATGTGTTGATAATGGTTAAATAGTGTATATAAATAATGCAGTAGTTCAAGAAATGTTCCAAGTCTTCAATTATTGACGGTTACTACAAGCCCGTCCGATCCAGCGTTGCTAGGCTTCGCCTTCTTGCCTTGTTCTCACACCGTCCTGATGGTGCCCTTCTTACAGTAGCTTGACCGTCTCTCAACTTTACTTTGTCGCGACGGTGCAGAGTCATAATAATCAAGCTGGTGAAAATCAACTTTGCTTCCTCGTTAGTGCGCTACTGCAAGACAGCTGTGTTTGCTTAGGAAGGAGTCTCTGGACGGTCCATTATAATTATTAATTATAAATATCTTCAGAACAAGTAAACATAAAAAACGAATATTTAGTGTAGTATGATCTCACCAATTTAACAATTCAAACTTCTTCAGTATTTTAATATTTAAATCAATCATTATCGTATCTTCTATAAACAATATTAACAACATTATATACTAAACGATATTGCTCTGCAAATTCATTTTTATTCATATTTCGTCCATGATACTAATTAATAGATAAATCTTAGATAATGATTCTTGAATACTTGAAATATTAATTACAATATATTAATATTAAATATCGACTTACGTATATGTATTATGTTATATAGGTTTTACCATTTCTAATTAAATATATAATGATCAAATAATAATCAAATGATTAAAACTGTCCTACTTGGATGATTATTAAGTACTGTAAATATAGTAGGGAAATTAATGATTCTACTAATATTACTGGTACAATTTTGATGTTAATTCAAATTTTAGCATCAACCTATATATTCATCAAAATAACAAAATCTATTCACTTGATAAATAAGAAATCAAATGTTTACATATAAATGTGTCTCTTTCTATGTGGAATGATTCGTATACCATGGTGGTATTTGAACAGCGTTGTATATATTGATGATACTCCTCCTGCTATCGCTGTTTAAGCATTAAATCGATTAGCTATGTTGTTTCTATTTTTAGCTTAAAGTTATTATTTACAAACATGGTTAGTTTTATTACAATTTATAAATGCTTAACGCTGGCGTAAAACCATCTAAAGTCTATTTATTACAATTGATGTAGTTGTTTCTTTGACTATAATCACATGCATTATTATAGTTATATTTGATAAATCTGGAGATTACAAAGATTATGGATATAAGTATTAAGTCGGTGTATAATTCTTAGGAACAGCTGCTTTAGTAACTTCTTTGCTATTTATTGTAATAGGGTCAATAGTATTAATTAAATTTCGTCGTTTCACTATGTTTCAAACAAAAATAGGTTTTATTATTGTAGCTAGTTTAATATTCTTAGTAGGATTTTCTCGTTTCATGTGTTTATTCTATTTTACAATGTTTGGTAAAAAGATGAATAACACTGTATTTGCAATATTATGTTATTTACTACCTGATTTTATTCCCTGTACAATTATTACAATTATGTAATTGATCACAGTTGTTAACAAAAACTTTACATATGGACCATTGGTAACAGAACCTTTAAATTAAATGTTGATGGAAACTGATTGAATATCATTTGTATTATCTTTTTGCTTTTTGGATTGTCGACACCTACAAAGAGGAATGTGTACGTTTTCTTATTGATATTGGTTAGAAAGGAGGCAAGAAATATTCATATGACCGATATATGTTTTACTATAATTCCCATTTTTTGATTAACGATACAAAGCTATAAATAACATTTAAGACAATGCAAATATAATAATTGCCATAAATTTTCTAGAATTTTCAATTAATTGTCCACTCCGAATGAAAAGTACAGAATTACACAAAATATAAAAGGAAATACTCAGGAATTACTCGCCGACCAAGCAGAACATCCACCAATCCTCAACCAAAATCAACCGCATTGAAGATTTGTCTAAACGAGTAAACGATTTATACTCCCAGTTAAACACCGGACCTGAACTAAGTGACCTAAAACTGTCCGTTTTCGACACCGATCAGAAAAAAGAACCCCAATAAAATTAAGAACCGGCTCAAAAAATTGAAATGCCAAAACAAAGAGCTCAGTCAGCTCAAAAACCAAACGTAAAAACAATCCAAGAAATTGAACTGGAAATGAACCAACGAGCAAATATGCTGAATGAAGTTCCAAAACCTCCAATGCCAAGTCACCGCAGCACCAACAACTTGCTTAACTAACAGAAGCAATAAATCTACACTTAAAAACCTGAATTAAAATCAAATGCACCATTAGTAGTCCCAGCTACTGTTGTTAACGAGTCAAATTTACTGTTGGAGCTGAACACGCAAAAACTACATTACGAAGAGCTGATTCGCTAAAAAGATCTTAAAATTTCCCTACAGCAAACTACAATCACTCAACTGTAGCTTCAAGTTGAAGATATCTAATAACAAGTATACAACTCAAAATAAATGCACGATACACAAATAAAAAATGATCACAACCTTTAATAATAGAAATATGAGTTATAACTTGAACTAGTTTAAAATTAGCACAAAACCAGCTTATAAAGTTTAAAGGATGAGTTAAATACGATTCATGCGCAATAAATCCTTGAAAAAGAAAATGAATTTAAAAATCTATTTTTGACTTAACAAAAACAAGCTGAAATTAAAATTTAAAGATTCTAATAACAGTAAGAACAAGAAATTAAGCTATAACAAGATAAATTTATATTACAAACTCAATAAATGTAGTAACAGCATGAGGAAGAAATTCAAAATGCTAAAAAATAAATTGAAAGACTTATTAATGAAAATTCAATAAATATTCATAAGAGTCAAATAAATGATAATATAACCGAGACGTGCAATGAATAAGTTATAGAAGCTCATAAGACTGAAAATTAAAAGCTTCATTACAAATTATAAACTATCTAGTAAGAATAAGCGGACGAACTTAAAATTATATAAGAAAGGTATAAAATACAAATTTTATAACAATCATAACAAATATAAATGAAGTAAAACACAATTGACGACTTAAATGCTGAGATAAGGAAATTATAACTTTAACATGATAACCAGTAAGGATCATTGGAAATGAGTTCGTCAATGATTAAAGATTAACTTAAACAATCTGTGTAATTAGAACAAAAATCATTATAATTATCAGAAATAAAAGAAGCTCAGAATAAACTTGTAACTCAACTGAAAGAAGTGAATGACGTGTAAATAGCTGAACTGC
>CAXDID010000319.1:0-20931 GCA_963988835.1 Hexamita inflata | reverse complement strand
TCGCTGAGGAGCGCTATATATTTGTAGGTATAGATTTGTAAATACCATCATTTTGTATATTATCTCTCAACAAAATAGATTAATATTATATTATCAATAATCACAATATTGCAAAGAATAATATTAACTTCAAATTATAAATCGTATTTATGATTATTTATGTACTATTTCAGGACTCTATTATTCATATTATTTACTTCTATTTGTTATTAAAGTTAAATAATTATCAGTATACTTCATGTACTGTAATTTCCAGATTTTGAGTGTAAAATATAAACTTTACAATAAAAGAACTAGAAATTATTTTAAATATGTTGCAAGATTTGATTTATGATTATGGTTTGTTGTTTTATTATGTCATATGATACTATTTAACATATGAATTAGTCACTTCAATGCAGGTAACTTCAAAGCATATTTTGAAAATAAACTTGCCTTAAAAATTAGCTCAGTTGTCTAATGATACTATAAGTTTGCAGAATAGTAATCTGTCAACTGACTTTAAGTAAATCGCTAGTTTTTAATTCTAATTTCCTTATTTCATAGATAAGATAAAATTTCTCATAAAATCTTTGAAAGTTGAAAGACAGAAGATGAATTTTTTAGAAAAAATGCTGAAAGTAAACGAAATCAATCTTAACAGAGTCAGAATAAACTAAAATAATATTGAAGAGTTCATTCGCACTATTTCTAAGAAATGATTATATAATTGAATTATATTTCTTTTTATTTAATATTTAAACTCACTCATCATGTTCCAAGTGTCCGATCCAGTGTTTCCTTGGGCTTCGCCTACTTACCTTGCTCGAAGCGGTAAATGATATATTAATACATCTTTCATTTGAGATAACAATTAAATTATTATATATATAAAATAGAAAATCATTAATACTTTATTAATACCAATAAAGTTAAAACCTATCAATTGATAATCTAATGAAGGAATTCAGCTCCAAAATGATCAATTATCAAATAGTTAACTAATTCTACAATTCTTTTTACAAATATTAAAAATAATATTAATTCACTTTTTCCACTGTTTCCGGAGATTTCTCGCGTTTTCCTCAACATTTTCCTCCTCCGTTTTTTATCGTTTCGCGGAAATAACTTTCGGACGCAGTTTCTGGAGCTCCGTTTCTTCCTTCGGTTCGAGCTTCACGTGTCTCGGTTTAAGGTTCGAATCCTGGTTGGTGCTTTATTTATTTTGGAGGGGCTGTTATTCAAGGTTTGGTGGTATTTGAGCGTTTGGAATATTTTGGTTTGGAATTTGTTGTTATTATTAATTTGCGTTTTGTTGGGGTTCTAGAATTTGTGGGGATTCAAGGGCTAAAGGCTGTGGTGGTGGGGATTGGACCTGAGGCGCTGGCTCTGGGTTCGTTGGCAGAATTTAATTTGTTTGGATTTGATTTGGACTAGTTTGGTCCAAAGGTGGACTAACATTTTGATTTGGTTCAATTATTACTGGCTAAACAGGTTAATTCACAACAGGTTTCTTCTTCGTGTGAGCAATTTGAATAACAACGTCAGAATTTTCAGATTGTTTTGGTTCTGGTTCCGTTTCGGGCGGTTTTTGAACGGGAACGATCGTTTTATTTAGTTAACTGCTCGTGAAAACCTCAACTTCATCTTCTTCTTCTGGAACTTCTTCTGGGTTTGATTTAGTTTTTAATGTTTTTGATTTGAAGAGGACAACTGATTTATCAATTTACAGTTCTGATTCTTCACTTTCTGGCTAAGGAGGTTGTTTTGAAAGTTTAATTGTTTTGGTTGCAAGGGTGTCTTGGATTTCTAGCTCTTATGTTTTTGAAAATTGGTATTTTGGAATTTATTTGATCTTCTTGCTCGTTTTGGTGCAAGTTTATAATTAAAAGTTGGTTTAATTTGAATGACAGCTCAACAGCAAAATATCGTCAGTTTTGTGCACAGTTTTCGGCTACTTAAGCATTCTAAGCTTGGAATCGTTTAATACTGTATGTGGCGCAATTTGCGGGCAATATTTTATGTCTTCGCTCTAATCAGAAGTTTAATTTTCTAGTTTCTTAATTGGTATTTTTTGCACTTACTAAATACTGCTATATGATACTATTTTCTTACTCTGTTATCTGAGTTTGGCTATCTATTCTTAAGAACTAACAAGTAAGTCATCATCTGAATTTTCTGACTCAGAATATATAACTCGCTATGCCCTATTTATACATGTAATACGAGTTGTCATTTGAAGCGGATTATAAATTTATGAGAATACTTCTAATATTCTATTATCAATTTCACCAATCACTTAATCACTTTTGTTGAATGATCACTTTAAAAAACAAATAACATGACTCACTCAACAGCAACAATCCAACAATACATCCAAAACGCAATAAATAAATATATACTAGTTATTTTACTATAGCCAAGTAAAAATAATAATTGTATTCCACTTAGAAGTATACGGTATATGGTATATTTTAGTACATATAATAACAACACGCAGCTTGAATATAAAAAACGAACGTGTAAATATTACTGTAAGAAATATTAGTTAAACAAAATCTAGAATTTGTTTAAATAGTGTTTAAAATTTTAAATTTACATATGAAATTATTTCTTCAAATTATGCTTGTTAGACATGTAGATATATTATACATTTAATTCACTCCAAAACGATAATACTATAAGTAATTATATCAAGTGTGGACAATTAAAAAATGATTGTAGATAACAATTTAGCATTTGTGATTAATAATTTTTAGTAGGAGAAAATTTAACAATTCGTTAAGGCAGAAGAAATAGATATAAGTTAAGATATATTTATAAATACGTCAACAAAGATACAACGCGGGATAAACGGTGCATTATCTGCTCATAAATTATTTTAATCACAAATAAACGAATTAAATTTGTGCACTGATGTGCGTGTGCGAAATACTGAACTATCTGACGAATATAATAACGCGCCTGTGAACGTAAATCACTATATTGCAACTAAAAACGTATCAACTAATTGTGCAAACATCGATTTAGTATCTTTGTTTTAACTAACAGATAAGTAAACAAATTTTAAGTACAAGTCCACAGTTAACTACTACGAGAAAGATAATATAATAACTTATCCCTATACGAGTAATAAAGTAAGTTATTCATCATTTAACAAAAACGTTTTGAATTTTTATGGAACACGAATCAAGTTCATCTTTCCCTGCAGATAAAACTATAAAAATGTGTAGTAAATAGATATGAACTACAACATAAATGATGAGTAAAAGGTTAATTACAATTAGTCAGCCCGCTATAATGAATCTGATTTAGAATCTTTCATGGATGAACTATCTGATTATAAGTAATATGCTGCAGCTTGCTACAACGACTAGTACTAATCAGTTGTAGATAATCTCTGGTCTCCAGGAACAGAAGAGTAAGTTTTAGATTTTGTTCACAAAACATACCAGAACGAAATTTAGCATATAAAAATATAATCATTGTTCGATGCAATAAACAGAACCATTGCAAATGTTATACACAAAGAGTAGTTAAGAATTTACAAGTTGAATAGGCCGTTTGGATCTGGATAAGGACCTAACGCAAAACTGTAAATATTCATTTAAGACTCTGAATACTTTGAAACCATCGACGAAGCAATACAATTACTTAAGAAATACGAAAATATAAATCAAAATATATTAAACTAGCTAAGTTTCAGTATCTTTATATTTGGACAATAAGTTAATAAGTCGATTGAACATATACTATAAAGTGTTATACAAATTAAGCGTATACAGCTCAATATATCAGAATACGTAAATATGTAAATACATCTCAACACATCGGTGGAGCCATATTTTACCATTAAATAACATGTAGATCCATTCAATTAAACGGTTATCTCAATTTGCAATTTGATACAGTATTAACTTGAAATAAGAGGTGTAATTTGCTCTTCTTTTCCAATTAAGCACACATTCAATAGTATGGGGGTTGCTTACATAGTGGATACCGGTAAAGAATTGTGCATGGCATAAAATACCCTTTCATTTTTTAATTACAATTATTTCCTTACAACGTTGAAACCTCAATAATTTTACCATATGAATCAGTATAACCGAACAAAAATAATAATATAGAAATCTGACCATTTGATTCAAAATGTGAATGGATATCTCAGATTAATTTTAAAGATAAGGGAATTTGATAAGAAATAATATAAATTGATTCAATAACTTCAACCTAGTTAAGAATTATACACTTTTAGCAAGTGTAGTTCAATGCAATAAGGATTTGTATTTTACAGTGATTTCGATTGCACCACTCCAAATAATATATTCTAAAACTAGGAAGAAAATCTCGAAGCTGTCATTTTGTTGTCTGATGTCACATTCAACACATTAAAGACTTTAAAAGCAAAATTAACAGCTGCTGATGTGGAGGATCTGCTGGTTGGAAGAATGGCTCGAAATAATATGTCAATTGTGTACGCAGACTACAGAATATCAAATCCGTGTGAGCAATAGATATAGGATTTAATTCGCGATTATCCAAACCGTCCTGATTTTACTACCAATAAATTCAGCATGCACGTGATATTTTGTTTTTACCATGAGGGTGGTGTGTCGAAGTCCGGTAATTTCACGTTGTTCTTCACCGCGCATACGAATTATTTTATGACCGATTTTATTCTCTTGAAGTCCGATTCGCCCAGTCTTGAGCGCATGTTCAACGGGAGGAGCTACAACATTCTCACAGCGAATATGACATCCCTTTTTCCGCTGTAAGGCAAGAATATTCAGCCGTTATTTACGTCCGGCGCTCTAATCTGCAAAATTACTGACGAAAACGACTTCATGCACAAGAGAATTACTTTAACCTCCGTTTAAAAATTGTTTTCAGATTAATTCAAATCTCTAGAGACTGTGAACGGAATCGTTTTCCAAATGAAAGAGGAAACGGTTAAATTCAACTGCTCGGAATAAATATTCAGTAACGACGTTATGAAGAACAGTTAAGAGAGGGCGTACTACTTTCAAAACGTGTTCTAAAACGAGAGCGTTAGCAGTAAGATTTAAACCTCAACAATCTCAATTATTTTGATTGTTCTGTTTCTGAGCGTTATTTTATGGGTTTTATTAAGCGTATGATTATTGAAAATGAAATTTATTATTCTTATACTTATTATTATTCTTTACTTAAAATATAAACTAATTTCATTTTCCCGTTTGACTTATTTTATACGTGATTTAAACTCATTTTAAGGTAAAATTATAAATATAATTAATTCGAGCTCATTGGTCGAACGATCCATCCGTTTCTAACTGTTTGAATAAATTTAATATCTATTCAGAAAAGTTTCTCATATATTTAAGAGCGGCTTTGTACGGTTTCGCTATTTTCTTGTTGAATAATTATATTCTGTTTTTGAAGTAGGTTTCAGTGTTTAAGTACAATTTCAGCGTATCTTTCATATGTTATATATACTTGTAGTTTAAAGAATGCTTTATTATTTCTTTTGTAGGCTATTTTATGTTTCTGAGGTCGCGATTATGCCAAAAGTCTCTGTCGTGGTGTTCAATTGGCGTAAAGTCTTGGACATAAGTTTGCGATAAGTTCAAATACCTTTGAAGTTTTGATAAGTTTCTAAGTGCATTTATGTGAACAACTGGATTATTCTCTAATGAAAGGGAATCCATATTAACTAGATCTTGGAGCGGCGAAAGATCAATTATTTAATTGTCTGTTAATTCCAGCGTAATTAGTTCTTTAAGATTTTTTAAGGGTTCGATATCATGAATGTTGTTTTAAAAAAGAGAGAGCTCTTATAACTTAATAAGGTATTTTAGAGGGGTAATATCTGTTACCTAACTACTCTCGATTCGCAACGTCTATAAATTGGTAAGATATTGCAGCTCTTACAATTAAAATGGAGTATCACGGTTTGAAATACTCAGTTTCTTTAACTGTTTCCATTACCTAATCCCGTCTAACTTTAACAAGTCGCAGTATCTTATCTGCAGATTGGTTACACATTATGCGACTCTGGTGAATTTTATATTGTGGCAAGACACAGCTCGCATTTTGTACGTCTGCTTATCAATAAAGTCAAACATATCAATAAATTTCAGCGTTGTGATGTTTTAGTCATCATAAATTTATCCGCACCCGTAGTTAAATATCACTTTATATTTTAATCTCATCTATTCATCGTATGCTTCTTCTTCTTTTTAGCTAAGTTCTTTCTGTTTTCTGTAATCAGTTTTGTAAGGCATTTCTATTTGAAGCGGTAAGATTAAAGTTACTAAACGACACTCAACAATACAGATTTCATTAAGCAATAAGTAGTTAGTAAAGTAAGAACAACAGCAAATTTAGTACAATTATATTATTTAGTCTTACTGAGTCTTACTGTGTCTTACTGTATTTATCATTTATCTATATTTGTATTTGTATAATACTACGTTTCAAACAAGTTATAATAACATATAATGTAACAGAAGTACAGTTATGGGAGGTGGAATTGCTTTTTCTTGTTTACTATGTGAGTAATTATATATTAAAATATTTTGCCACTTCTAATGCGGATGACAAATTCCAATAAATAATCTCAAGTTGGAGATTATTCATGAACTACTCATTAACACAAGAGGGCCAAAAATATGATTTCGATCGTATTAGACCATAATCGACTATTCAAAGTCGGTATTTAATATTCCAAAAAGGAAAAATAGAAATTACCACATGCAATAAAAGGACGGCAATGACAAAAATAAACGCGGTAGAAGATGTTTAGGGAAGGTCAACTAATTCACTTAACAAACTTAGGCAGTTCTGAAGCGTTTGTATTCTCTTCATTTCTGGGTCCAACGGATGAATTCATAAAATATTGTACCAATCTGAACTAGTTATATCACTTGTTTAAGATGTCCCTGTGTAATTTCTACGTTTTAGTCAACAAAACTAATTTATGAAAGATTTTATCTCGAAAATATATGGTAGTTAAGCCTGATTGGAGAAAAGAATAAGAGGATCCAATGATTGGTATACGGACGCAATATGTAATTTATAACTAGTAGCGCAAGCACTGGACCTGCAGAGGACCTCGGTGTTCATCTTCAACTGGGTCAATCTGAACGATTTTAGGTATTTCTTAATCACGAAAAACAATGGAGGACTTTTTCTTTCAATCTCAACCGGGAGCTCAAGATGAAGTATTGGTACTTCGCTTAATTAGAATTATAATTCAGGTAGTTACAGTCGCTTTCATTCTCAATATTCAAATAATGAATGCATTTTTGTTTCTTGAAGAATGGAATCAAGTGGGTTAGTCGGGCCCAGCATTAAATAATATATTGATGCTACTCTAAAACAACAGTTATTTTACTTATGATCTTCCACTTCCATTTCATAATGAGAAATCAATTTTCTTGATTGTTAAATTATACAACGTTAGGTAAAGTTGAAACTTATTATTGAAGTATATACAGAGTTATATACGTTAATTATTGTAGCACAGCTATCCAAGGCTCAACCAGGCCTTGATGTGATTGAAGCACTTTACAAATCAATAGTAAATAGAGTTAATGAGTGTATTGATGAGGAGGGAGAACACACTCATTATTGAGCCGGGCAGTGATATAAGTAAGATTCAAATAATAAACTTCATTCTTCTTCCTAATTCAAAAAAGCATTTCGAGGGCCCACCACTGTAAAGAACGTATGAAAATATCATTAAAATGTTTCAGTGATAGAATAAACTGATTATTGAGCAAAAGAGTGAGCCGATATATTTAGTCCGTCTATTTATCTATATTTATATTTGTAAATAATAAATAAAATCATATATAAAATCTTAATAGCACTGTAAACTAAATGTTTAATCAATTAATATTTTCACTTCGTAGAAATGACAAATACACATTAATGATCATTAATGGGTAGATGCTTCAAATTATTATAATCAAATGATTCAAAAATATGCACCTTTAGTAAAATCCGATAAACTAATAATTTACATCTCGCCTTAATTATACTCAGTGAAATTTGTTGAACATATAAAAATTAATCACCTTGAGTTATGCGCGTGTCGCCGTTTTTCTTTAACCTCATAATTACCCACAAATATAACAGGATTTAAAAATTAATCACCTTAACAATTGCTTGGGATCTGCCGAACTACAACGATTTTTTTCAGTTCAACAAAGAAATAACGAAATAGTTCACAAGGGCAACAAAATAATAAACAGTATTTTTTCAAACAGTTTCAAATCTTTTTGAGTGCCTACGTGTAGAAAATAATCAATATAAAATTCGTGAATTGAAACTATTCGGTTTTATACAATCGCACACCACTTTAAAAAGGGTTTAACAGCAAGCTAAGTAATTTAATAGATTTATATATAGCAATTTAATATAATATATTTATATTTCGTAATACATAATTTAATATTGTAAACAATCACCTGCTGTTCAATCACCTTTTTGACCTAAACCATTATAATTATTAGTTCCTTTTGCATTAATTTTACCTTTAACTGATAGATATCCAACTACTCCTCCTTTATAAGTTCCGCTCATCTTGATATCTGTTGTAACTGTGTCAACAGTTATCTAAATAGTTTATGTTGTGATTAATGCTGGTGCATTTGCTTCTCCAATCATTCCACCGCATGAGTGTGCCTATTCTGTTCCGTGACTGATTGAGTTGGAAATAATAACATATCCCCCTTGTAATAATCCAACAAACCCGCCTGCACTTCTTGTTGTATCTATATTAACAGTGGAAGTGCTGTTATCTATTTGAACGGTTGGATGAAGGTGGAGATGGCCTACAATCCCTCCGCTAACGCTAAACCACTTTTTGGTTGAGAATATTCCACCATTATAGTCTTATTAATTTGTTTTTGGAACTGTGAGAGCACAGGTGCAGTTGGTAACTGTAAGTTGAACTGCCCCTTAAATCATTCCAATAAGTCCACCTGACTTTAAAACAGTTTATTTAGAGTTAGGTCCCATTTAAATGTTCATTGTTATCGAGCAGTTGTTTACCAAAACGTTTTCATTCTGAAGACCAATTAATGAACCAACGAAAGCTTGCTATTTTGACTTCGACATTAAGACAGTTAAACTGCCCCTTATGACAACATTTGAAAAAGTTGTTACTTAAGCAAATAGTCCAATTGCAGTTGAATCTGAAACTGATACTGAGGACTCGAACTCAAGTAATGAATTTTGAGCAAGAGACGAATCAGTCGTGAATGCACAAAGAGCAACAGTATCTTAATGCCAGCCATTAACATCAGCTGAAACTTTAATTGAACCTTTACAAATTATTCCTGTGAATTATAGCGTTTTTAAAATAACACATTATTGAGAAGTCATATCAACAACATATCCAGGTTTACATGAAGAACACAATTAAGCTGGTTACTTTTAAGACGAATAACTACTTATTGTGGATATTATCAAAGGATCCTTGCTTTAAATTGAGCGGCACCGTCTATTTTATAAAACATAATTTACGTTACACATTATGTATTGGTTAATACCAGACGATATGTAAAATGTACCAAAATTATCTTTATACAGCTTTGTGCAAGTACCATCAACATAAATATTATCTTATGAACAGACTGATATAGTATTAATAATACATATCATACAATTGGAGCGAATAAAAATAATCAGTAAATGTAATTTACCACGTTTCATAACATTCAATAAGAGTTTACATTTTTATTTTAATACTAATGTTATTTTCAAATTTATAATTTTATAATTCTGGTATAATAAACGTGTAACTTATTGATATTGTATCAAAAAATTATTAAGTTTACGTGTCCCACCGTGTATAAAACTGTATTATTAAAATATGATAATTAATAAAAACATTGCAAACGCACATTTTTTACATATAAATGTTATGATAATATTGATTGATAAAATTAAAAAATAATATGAATAATGTATCCATTTATACATAAATAAATTTATCTTATGTTTCTTTCATTAAGTAAGTTCATAAATATATAAACTGAGTTTAGTTATAATCTTAACATAATAATATATTAGAACAAAACGAAACAGAGTAACCTACAAATTCACTTTCTAACCATTTTAGGTGGAGCCTTCAATCCTGGTTTGACTGCTGGTTTTTCTTCAGTTCCAGGTTTTGGTGGTATCTTGAGTCCTGGTTTGGGGGCTGGTTTAGTTTCTTCTGTTGCTGGTGCTTCTTCTGTTTTTGGTCCGGGTTTTATAGGTGCCTTCAAACCTGGCTTGCTAGGAGCCTTGAGCCCAGGTTTTGCTTCTGTTTTGGGTTCTTCTGGTACTGCTTCTGGAGCTTCCTCTTTAGGTTCTTCGGCTTTAGCTCCTGGTTTAATTGCAGTTTTAAGTCCTGGTTTAACTGGCGCTTTTACTTCAAGTTTTGCGCCTGGCTTTGCAGCAGGTCCCTTTAGTCCAGGTTTGGCTCCAGCTTTGAGTGGGGTTTTAGCATTTTTTGCCTCTTCAACTGGTTCTTCAACAATTTCTGCTGCTGGTTCTTCTTCTGGTTATTTAGTTGATTATTTAGCACTTGGTTTAACATTATTATTTTCTGGTTCTGGCTCAGCTTTTTTGTTTGATTTTCTGGGTCTGATGACAACTTTCGTTAGTTGCGAGCTTTGTACTTCTGGGTAGTTTATTTCATCGTTGGGGTCTTCTTATTTAGGTTTTATGGTTGGGCTTTGAATTACCACTCTCGTTTTCATCATGACCACTTGTTATTGAACTGTTTCGGTGTCAACTTCCGTTTCCAGTTCAACAGCGTTTTCTTATCTCGAGGTGCGTTCTTGTTTAATTGTGTATAGGAATTCTGGTTCTTCTTTTTCAATGGGGGTTCTTTTTGAAACGATTATTTCTTCTCTTTGTATTTTTCTGGTGGTTGCTTTTATTTCTGGTACGAATTGTGTTTCTTCAACGTCTAGGAATTCAATTTTTTGTTTTTTGTTCATTTTTGCTTCGATAGTTTCTGGCTCTTCGTATTTCTGTTTCCTTTTTGGTTTCACTGGTTTTTGACTTTTTTGTTCGTTAGCTTCATTTAAATTTTGTTCAAGTATTTAAATTTGATCTTGATTCGTTTCTAATTCGATTTAATTCTCGTTTTCACCGTTTTCAGTTGTTTGCGCTTATTTCTGATAAAACTGTGTTGAGATTTCCGTTCCTTTTTCGTTAAAATTTATCATTTGGGTTCCCGAATCCGTTTTCAGGTTTAAGATTTGACTTTCAGGTTTTTTCGTGGAGCGGTTCACGTTAACGAACTGAATCTGGTTTAGGAGCTCTTTACTCGTCATTGGTCTAATGCTGGTTTTATCTTTTGGTATCTATTCAAAGAAGATATCTATTGGTATCTTGTCTTAATTGTTATGTTTTGGTTTATTTGAGTTTGAATCTCTATTAACGTTCGTTTAGTTATAATAATTGATTTAATCGTAATTGTCTTCTTTAGGTAAGTGCTTGGGAGAAGTGCTTGAAAAAAGGAGCTGAGAACGAACAAGTTGGATCTCGCGCTGGGAAACAACCGGATTCTGCTTCTCTGCGAAGGTTTGAAGCTTCCGCTTCTGCGGAAACAATGGATCAACGTGCTCGTACATGTTCGTAGCCGTGTCCAAATACCTGGATTTTGACTACATCAGCATTTGGAGTGAAGCGCACACGCGCATACACTGATTGCGATGTATTTTAATTATTTTCACACCATCACATGAACACATTACAAACCATCAACGTGGTTAAATACTACTAACTAAAAATAGAACGCGGATACCACGTTCGCGTTTCACAGGTGTCAATGCCACTCAGATCTAAACCACTGAGGAAAATAGTCTCCGTTCAAATGATCGTGAGAGATAAATACACAGAACCAATTGTTATCGCCCGTTTGCTCCCAAATGTTCAAGAACAAACTGATGTTTTCCTTGAGTTTGAAGGACCAGCTCTGGTCAACTTTTTAGTTGACTGCGAAGACGAAAACGACAGATTCGTTCATGTCGTGCTTAACGTGCAGACCAAAGAAGAAGAAGGTGAAGATGTTGAAGAGGAAGAAGAAGGAGAAGAAGAAGATGACGATGACGATTTCGAACTTGAGTGAAAATGGTACAGTTAATTTAATTTCCAATAACCTAAGTAATTTAATGTAATTTTTATACTTAATGATATGAGGAATAATAATTAAATAATACTTTATTTAATATATATCACTTCCTCGAGACGAAAGCGAAACATAAGCTCCCGCGTTTCCACTTTTAAAACAGGCCCAACCAGTTATGTATGCCCACTCAGTAAAGACCCAACAAAGCCTTCACTGAGTCGCCAGCTTTACCTGATTTGCTTACTTTATTTTCCAAACCCGCTTCTCAGTTTCTCTTTGCTCATTATTCCTTTCGGCTCGCACTGAATTCAAGTCTTCAGCTATTGCCGTTTAAAACAATATACGAATTTGATGTATTTTAGAATTTTTGACAAGAGTAGAGTGGAAGAAATATAAAATTGTATAAAATATACATTAAAGCTATCAGGAAGATGTATAATATCAAAAATATTCTAACTACAATTTCACTTCAAGATTCACTTTCGCCTCTATAAGATGATAGATTTAAATACTTACTGACGTGTTTTTTGGTAGTTTAGTATGTTCAAAACTCAAAAAACTGGTTAACCAGATACCCTTTTTAAAACCAACCACTTCTAAAAATAGAAATTCCAGACGCGTATTTAAATTAGAGGAAATCCTATAATTCAAAATTTCGATTTCGATTTTTGGTTTAAAACTTTGGGGATTCCTTTTCTTAGTGAGACATTTATTCAGCTAACTTTTTTCGTTTTCTCAAATTCCACTTCAAAGGTTGTGTTGAGGTAATCTGCAAAATTGTAAGTTGTTAATTTAATTTATGTTAATTTGATTGACTAAATAAAACCTTTTAACGCTTAGAAACAGAAAGAGACAAATCCCTAGATCCTAAGAGACTAAAAGCCAATCCATCTAACACAAAGTCTCCTCAAAGGCAACTTACGAAAGATTAAATTAGGAAAAATAATCTGTCGCAGAAATGCATGTCCAGAAATAACTGAACGTCCAGAAAGTGATAAATATATATCAAATTTAATAAATCACTCTTACTACTTATATCTGATAGTCCATTTTTAAGGTATCTTGAAGTCAATTCTTAAATTGACGTCTAAATATAATTCAGAGAGGTTTGTTAAGTTCATCAGTGAATTAATATTATATATTTTATTTCTACTAATATTTAACGTTTATAGATTAACAAGTTGATTAAAGTTGTCTATTTGTTTTATATAATTGAAACTTATATCTAATCTTTTAAGATTTGTTAATTAGCAAAGTGAATCAACATTTATAATGCAGTTATGACTTATGATAAGTTCTTGAAGATAAGTCAAGTTATTTAATGAACTTAACCAATTATCAGATTGAAAATGATTATTACTTAAATCTAATTTTTAGAGATATACCAACGAAGACAAGGAATCTATCTATTAAATACTATTAGAGCTCAAGTTAAGTTACTTCAGACTTGTTAATGTACTTAATAATTCTACTTTTTCTAAATGATTTTAGCTCAAATCAAGTGATTGAATTCTAAATAAAGAAGATAATTAGCCGATTAGCTCATTATTACTGTAACTTGTGTTTTTATCAATATAAAGATGTTCTAAAGTTTGCCACGTTTTGAAGAAATTGAAGGACCAAATCATATTTCCACCTATTTTTAAGCTTTTAAGCTTTTTAAGTTTTTTTAAGTCTACAACCTTTGCAATACCATTTTTACTTATATCTAATTACTCAAGGTTAGTAAGGTGTGATAGTTCCTCAACATTTTCTATTTAATTAGAACTTACATCTAAAATTCGCAAAGTGATTAAATTCTTTACGATTTTGGATTTTTTAGAATTAGGCTTTGCTACTTTTATTGATTGAGTTAACGCAGTTATTTTACTAATTCCACAGTTTCTTAAATATAATTCTGTAAGATTGGAAAATTTATTTAGAGTTTCAAAACCTTCGTCTGATATTAAAATACCATTTAATTTGAGTATATTAACAGACGAGCTGAATAAGTTTATATTTAACTACAATTATTATATTTATATTTTGTTTCCTTCAACATTTAATTGATTTAATTTGCTGTTCAAACCATTTAATTCCACAACTTAATTATTACTTATATTAACTGATTTCAAATTATCTAATTTTGATAGATATTTTAGATTATTAATTTAGTTTTCGCTAATATCCAATTATATTATATTCGTAAGGTTAACTATTGCATCAATTTGCTATAATTTATTTTATCTGATGTCTAAATTTAGCAGACTTATCAAATTCTTTAAACTATCAATATTTGATATTTGAGTATTTCTAAGTTGTAGTTGTGTTAACTAATTTAGGTTATTTAAATATACTTACTCGATGGGGTTATTACTAAGGTTTATATGTTGTAACTAATCCATTCCATCTAGATGAATAGACTTCAAATGGTTCCCTTCCAACGTGAGTTCCATTAATTGACCTTAGTTTATGAGATATGGAATATTAAAAAGCTTGTTATAATTTGCATTAAAGTATTACAAATGTAATAGTGCTTAAATAAAGTCAATATTATCTAATTAGTTATTATCTATAAACAAGTGAGTCAAAGACTTTAGATCTTTAGTTACAGTTGCATCAGTAATCTAATTTCCACTTAAATATAGTTTTATTAATGTAACCATATTTTTAAGACTTGAAATATCAGTGATTATGTTGTTACTGAGTTCAAGCACTTGTATTTGTTATAATTCAGATAATGGCAGTAAATTTTAAACTTTGTTATAGTTTAATTTAAGTTCAGAAAGATTTTTCATTTTTATCAATGAACTTAAGTCATTAATATTGTTATCTGATGCATTCAGTGTGCACAGTGAATCTGGCAAACTGCTAATATCCGAAATATAATTGTTAGATATATTCAATTATGTGAGTTTATTATATTTTGACAACGCCGAAATCTCACTAATAATGTTATTAGAGAGATTTAGTCTCCTAAGCTTGTTCATTTACTTAAGAGGTAACAAATCAGAGATCAGATTACCCTCAAGGTTCAGTTGTTAAATATTAGCCAAGTTTGATAGTATTTCTACACTTCTTATATTTAAGTTACATAAATTCAAAAATTAGATTTATTCATCAATTTTTATTTCTATTTTATTTGACTATTAATTATATACTGTGTATACAGTATATTCATCATATATTATACATTTAAATCAAAATATGCCTAAATATCTTCTTATGTTAATAAAGTATATTAATTATTTTTATTTAAAGATACTGCATCAAATATTTATTAAAACATCTTTATTGTTTATGATTGATTATGTGTAATGTATTATTCTATCAGAGTTGTAAAATATGGTGTCATTTGCATTTTATCTTCAGGTTTTTGTTTCATTTGATCATTCATTTCATATTTATTAAAACAACAATGATTTTAAATAGGTTTAAAATCTTTTATATAATTATTAGAAAGATTACAGTACTCTAATTTCTGCTAGTTTGAGAGGGGACTAACATCTATAATTTAATTCATACTTAAGTTTACACCCTCTAAATGTTCTAAGAAAACTAAAGAATCAATATTTTAAATATGATTATTTTAAAGACAAAGAAGATTTAACATTTTATTGTTTTTTAAAACAGAAATGTCACTAATTTAGTTATTTATTGCAATAAATTATATTAATTGATTCATATTTTTAAGTACTTATATATTTTAAACGAAATTATAGCTTATATCTAGTGATAATAAGTTTACTAATTTACTCATCGAATCAATATTACTTATTTAATTTTAATTTAAGCTAAGATACTACAAATTTACCAGCTTGTTTAAGAAATTTACTGTTGAAATTTAAGTATTACTTAATTCTAATAAATATAGATTTGGTAAATTTTGCAACTTTTCTACATCAAACAGATAATTATTACTTAATTTAAGCACTTCAAGATTGATTAGTTAATCTAGTTGGTTGATATTTGATATATAACTATCACGGAGATCGAGTTTACGCAGATTAATTAAAGCCCCCAATAAGTTTTAATCATACAATCGTCCATTATGAAATAAATTCAAACGATTTAAATTTAAAACTTGAAGAGAAGTTATCTTTGAAAATGAAGCAACAGATTCCAAATAATTTTCATCTATACTTAATGTTTCTAGTTAAGTTAAATTTTCCAAATTTATTTATTTAATTTAATTCTAACTAAGATTAAGCAATAATAGGTTTGTTAATTAACCTATTAAGTTTACTGTTTCAACTTTATTATGGCTTATATCAAGAGATGTGAGGTTTTTCAACACACAAATTTAATCTATATTGGTTAGTTTGTTTTAGCTTACATTCAGTTCAGTTAAATTTACTAATTAATCTAGTTTATCTAATTTATATATATTGTTACTACTTATATTTAAATCAACAAGTTTTGTCAACAAGCCTAATGGGTCAACATTTGACAGTTTGTTGTTAGAAATATTAAGTTGTTTAATATTTGATGTTTGAATAGTATCAATTTTTTCGATAAGATTATCGTTTACTTGCAATATTTCAAGGTTGGTCAGTTCAAATAGTTGATCTATATTTTAAAGCTTATTTTAGCTGATATCAAGCTGTGTTAGGTTCTTAAGTGCCAATATTGTATCACAATTACTTATGAGATTCCTTTTCAAATCAAGTTATTTCAAATCTGGTAATGTAGTCAGCACTTACACAATGCTTTTTAGAATTAATATTTAGTTTGCACTCAAGTTTACCATTGTTGTCCCGTTTGAACCTTTGATAAATCCGATATCGTCTACGATTTGCAGCTTCGAGAGAATTATGCGTAACGCATTGCATCTAACCCTTTATAGCACACGAATCTTAAATACTTGAAGCGCATTTGCATTTCTTTTGCATTAGTTTAAGAATAGAACGCATTCTCTAATTTCTACAGCGTTCAGCTCCAGTTCATGATTTTCGTTCGTTTCAAACGCCGGCTCAACGAACCTTGAGTAAAAACTGGTTGGTTCCCAGTCGCTCGGCTCCAAAATGACGTCAAAAACTCGTTAGACGTTTTAAATAACAGGTAGAATGTTATCGTCCAGTGCGAAGGAGTCGTCTGACATTAAAGGAAGTGGTGAGGAGTGGTATTTGGCCAATTAAAAGTTATTTATAAGCTATTAACGAAGGAAATGTATATCAATTCAAATATTATTAAATATGATCATCAAAACAAAATTACGGCTAAAAATATAATTAGATGAAGTTGCATAGTAGTTATAGCTATATTATTGTCAATATATGTAATAAAGTATTAATATTTTAGACATAAAGAGATTTAAGAATTAATTATTAATTAATAAATGCAAAAAATAAGGTATTAAAAGTGAACACAAGCTCATGATACACATAAGGATATGCACATTAATATGCATTTGATAAACTCCCAAATATACATTAATGTGCATGTGAAGCAAACACAACAATTGGTACATCTTACTGCCTTTTCTATAGCTATATCGCTCTCGCTCTCATATAAATCATTGTCATTACTATAGTTATGATATGGACGCATCTATATTTAGTTGGGAATATTTTGGATATCAATAGTTTCATCCCAAGGAGTTTGAACTGGAGCTTATATCATCGTTGGTAACAAATCCATAAAATTCTCATCTACAGCTTTTTATGCTTAAAGCGCCGGTAAATCAAAAGTTATTGGAATCTCTGAAGTAAGATTTTGATTATCAGCCATTTAGATGATGTGGATAATAAAAGATAAATTTTGTCAACACTTGAATTGTCAACACTTAAAACAAAGTTGAAATAAATAATTTATACCAATATAGTATAAATATATAAATACTATATATGAAGTCTATTTGTACCGTCTCGAGGAAGTGATATATATATAAATACTATATAAAATGACTCACTTAACTGTAACCTTATCATCAGTACTAAGGCTCAATTCAATCATTCCATCTTCATCTCATTAATCATGACAATCCACAAATCCAAACTCAGTTACACATAACGACTCAGTTACACATACCTCAAAACTAATCTCAACATCATACCTCATCTTCTAGGATTGTCACTCTGAATAGCCTCCTCAGACAACCTAAGTTAGTTCGGCACTTGAACTAACATTGTTGACCTCGGAAGTTATCTTTGTAACTATCTTTGGGATGGCTGGTATGAATCTTGGGACTAGCGTATCAGCGGCAACGCGTAGTGCTTCTAAGTTTAGAGCAGGGAACAATGTCATAACTCTTTAATCAGTTTCTTCCTGTTCATGCTCATTTACTCTTGAAAGCGAAATCTCTGCAATATATTAACTGCATAAAATCTGTGTTTGTGTTTTGTTGTTTTACATAGTAAGTTCCATACGGACTTCTTCCTGTATTACAGGGAGTGAAAGCAGGATTTCGTTCTAATTTATTTAAAAATTGACTTATTCTCTCCTTTCAGTACTATGTGGAAATATTATATATAAATACTATATATAAATACAAATACAGTTATATATAGAATTTGATATGTTTAGCAGTATCCGTATGATAACGATCTTGAGTTTCAGCTTGATTAATTCGTTAGAAATAAATCTTCATATGCAATTAGCATTGCTTTTAGCAAAATTAAATCTTAAAAGAAGATAAATAAAATATGTAACTTAGCTAATGAAAGAATAGGAAAATATTAATAGGAACATATTTTTTATCTTAAACAATTTAACAATATTATTGTATAATAATAATAATAATTACAAAATATAATTATAATGAATTATACCACATCATATAAAATGCCTTTTATAAAATCATATAAATAAAGTGAACAAATAAAAGTTTTAAGTTAAGAAGAGGAAAATGAGTACGACGAATAGATGATACAAAAATATATAGAATATTCTAAATCCAATTATTCTGTTGTGTATTTAAAAGATGATTTAACTGATTTTTTCACAGAGTAAAAAACCCTTGGTATGAAATGAAAAGATTTGAAACTTTTAATATCATTTTCCTAAATTTGGTAATTTTTGTGGAAGTGTCGACACTAAACTCCACACCACCAACGAAAAAGTATATAATAATATTATTTTACATAGCTATAATATAATCTCATTATCAATATACATAATTGGCTTCAAATCGAGTTTTAAGACATAATATAATTATAGTTTTTTCTTAATATTTATGAGTTAACATTTTCAGTGTAATTTAGTCTTTATTCTTGCTTATTTTATTGATATTAATACTTTATCACCACTATTATATATATTTATTTCAGTAATGACTTATAAACACAATTGTTTTACTTATTTCAATATATTTTTCGCTCTTTTGTTCTATTTTATCCCTTGAATTATGTCTGTTATTTACACTTAAATCAGAAATTTAGTCAAGTAACCAGGGGTTTACTTTTTTAAAGCTTAGTTTAACACGAGTTACAGCTAGTTTTCATTATATTCAATCATTAGTGAAGTTTAATGAATATATTATATGCAAAATTATACAATTTTAACAAGTATTTTAAATTCGGTGGTTCAACGGTTTAATCATTGTATTTTCCGCATACAATAACACATTAACTAATATTAAATTAATCTTGTTTTTATAAAGGTTTTGAACATAGAATATTTAATCTGTTCTTAATATATATTTAATAACCGGGGAAAGAATCAAATAATTAGTGGGGACGATAACTAACTAACATAAAAAAGAAAATATTTGTATATGAATCAAATACAGTTAAAATACTACTTTTTCGTTGGTGGTGTGGAGTTTAGTGTCGACACTTCCACAAAAATTACCAAATTTAGGAAAATGATATTAAAAGTTTCAAATCTTTTCATTTCATACCAAGGGTTTTTTACTCTGTGAAAAAATCAGTTAAGCATCACAACTTTAAAATTTGTAGAGAAGTTGAACTTGTTGCAATTGTAGGTGTATTTTTGTTATAACTTAATTTTTACCAGAGTGCCCACGTGTATAACGAATTTGAACATTATAACTTGCAATGTGTAAAAATTAGAAGGTATAAAATAAATGTAGCAGTAAACAAAACTGCGTATATTTAATAACAGCACCCAATTCAATTGTAAGAGCTGCAATATCTTACTAATTTGAAGCATTTGGTTCTGGACAGAAGCAAAGTAACAGACATTTCCCCTTTAAAATACTTAATAGATCTGCAAAATCTCATTTTATCCAGAAACAACATACGTGATATAAATCCGTTAATGAATCTAAAAAATCTAGTTGAGCTTCAGCTGATCGAAAACAAAATAATTGATGTCTCACCCCTTCAAGATTTTATTCAACTTAAATACCTTGATCTTTCTAAGAATCCAATTGTTCACATAAATGCACTCAGAAATTTGACGAATCTTAACAAACTTACCTTATCACAAACATTCGTAGAGAATCTTACCCCCTATTAAGCACCACGAAAAACGGAATAAATATGAAATAGAAGACCTAAAAGTTCCGACAGAATAATTAATAGAACATTCTATGAATTACATGTACATAAAATATCTTGAGGAAATGCTCAGAAAATATGAAAACACTGAAACCTAATTCAAAAACAGAATATAATTATTCAACAAGAAAATAACGAAGCCGTACAAAGCCGCTCGTAAAAATATGAGAAAGTTTTCTGAATAGATATTAAATTTATTCAAACAGCTAGAAACTGATGGATCGTTCGACCAATGAGCTCGAATTATACTATTTATTATATTTTAAATAATGATTAGATATATCAACTATATATCACGAATTTTCATTAACTTTATTAAGTCAACCTAGTTCCATTAGTTTTCTTATTTGTTCTCTTCACCACTTTTCTATTTATCCAATCTATGAGTATATATTC
>CAXDID010000318.1:0-44504 GCA_963988835.1 Hexamita inflata | reverse complement strand
ACATATATATTTGTGTATCAAATGATGAAAATATATTGCGCGATAAGTATGTGTATCATTTTAGATGACTTTATATTTCATGTAGTAATCTATATTGTGATGATAGATATGTTTTTCTTCCTAATTTTGTAATTTTGTTATCTAGAAAATATAATATTTTCTAAATATTTTAAATATTTAATTATATGTTAATAAACTATTTCGTAATATTTTCTTTCAAATATGTTGGGAAACGATCTTTCTCATTGATATTTTAACTATATAGTATTATATAACTATATTTATAAAAATAATTGAATATACTATTTACGAAAATATATTTAATAATGAACCAAGTGATATAAATTAAATTAATTCACTACTTAGAATATAAATCAATTAATTTAACAATAATATGATGTGTTAGATTGTTTTTCCTAAAATATTTGTTGGTTTCGTGTAATAAATTTAAATTATACTTAGAAATTAAGGCTATTTTAAACTTTAATGTAAAATAAAGCATATCATAAACGTGTATATAACTGTTATTTATTACCCTGACAATAACAACTGGGATTATATAAATATTTTATACAAACATTTGAAAATATTTTGTAATAGTTACCTTAATGTTATTTATAAATCAATAACACTTGGTGTAAGCATAAATAAGCTCGCACAAAAAGAATTAGAATAAAAAGCATGAAAATAAAATCTTAAATTTCCAAAAATTCTCGATTTTTAGCGTGTTTTCTATTGTTTTCTTACAGTTTTGTCATTTTCCTGTAATATTTCTTTACAGCCGTCCTGTATACAGGAATAAATATTTCCTGTAAGGTCCTGTAAAAATAACAGCCCTAATATAAACTAACAATTATAGAATATTGAGAGACTTTGTAATATCATTTAGATAACTGCAATGTATATAGAGTACTATTTTCACGTATTATCTCACTATTTGCATGATACTACTAACATCAATAATTAAATATTAATCATATATTATTATAGTTTAATATAACACCATATTACCCCCGTGTTGGGAATATATGGTTTCGAATGAAGGTTTTAGCTTGCATTTACTCTGAGCTTGTAATTACAAGTTGCCTTTGTCCTTTCATCGGTTGAAGTGGTCTTAAAACAATACTAAATGTTAGGTTTTAAATATATATGCATGTCACAAAATTAATTGGCACTTCTAAGTTATATTCTTTAAAATGACGTTTTCTTGCTTAATAAATACTTTTCTCTAAAACATAGAGTGCGTTATAAAAATTAATTCGCCTTAAAGCGCTTTTGTAATACAGAATCTATAATACATACCAATACATAAATAGAAGGAGTTTAATTTAAGCTGCAGGCGGTCTACAAAGCTACTCAAGACAACATCTTGGACATCATAGCTGAGCCTGTGGAAGCATACCTACCTGTTGAAGAGCCGTAGTGTTTCTTTGAGTTCCACTCCATATGACACTAATCATATAACAAATTCAAGAAGACATCACAACCAACCACGGACGTGCGCTGTGGAACTTCGGGATAGGAAAGTGCAAGGGAGCAAAGGGCGACACCACTCTGCCCTACACCATAAATAAAGTGGAACTCAACTACCTTCTCACAATCTACCAGGACAAAGTCGCTTACACTGATGTAGTGCTGATTTAACCAGAAAAATAGCTGGAATAAGTAGCAGACATTACGTACATATTAACAAATACCCATAAAGACGCAGAATCCTTAGAAGATCGCTTCTTCATGTATTTTAGACAGAGAAACCTATATCCGCGCTTAGGACTACATTTTGGATGCACATTTTTAGTATATAACTGCCCTAATGTTGAGGAAGATCACGCTCTTTATATGTTTTAAATAAGGTCACCGCAAACCAGCAATACAGAAATAATAAGTCTGCTACGAATTTGCAAAACAGTAAAGAAGTAGTTGCTTCTAGGACAGTTTGAAGGTGGTAAATGTGAGGTAAAGAGTGTATAGCAGCTGTGAGTCATGTATTTTCACATATTCTAGTATTCATCATTTCTTGTGTTGACATTATCCACTTCAATTATGAGCATTGAACAGTATCTTAACGAAATACTTAAAACAACAGACGTTGTCCAATTAACTCATCTTAAAAATCAGTTAAATCAGAATTTTAGTAAAGAATAGCTATTGCAGAATATGTTTGAACTAAGCTCATCTCATCATTAGTTTGCTTTGATTTCATATACAAATCCAGAAATGCTGACCCTCTAAGACATTGAGTTTATATATTCTAAATAACCATTTTAAGTGCCAATCGCAACTAAACTGGCATAACTAATAAGTTAAGCATTACTTAACAACGTTGACCTATTTAATCAGTTCAGCTAATTTATTCTTCAAGCACAAGATTCTTTTTCTACGTAAATTGAAATGCAATTGTGTTACATCAGTAAGAATAAAGCAGCAAACCAAGTCTTGAACCAGTTTTGTTAAGCTGCTCTTCTTAAGCCATTTTAAGCGAATGTTTAGTGGCTTGAAACCAAAAATATACAGATATAGTTTATTTAAAGAGTGTCACCTGAAATATTATAGAATATAGGCTAGTCTATTTCACAAGTTCTTAACCCATAATTCTCATTAATAATCAGTGAACTATTCAATAATTTAATTTACAGAGTTGAATTAAAAAGTGATCCTGTCGCAGTTGAATTCGTTTAAACATCATTGTGGTATTTGTGCGATTAAAAAGATTAAATAGCAGCGTTGCCATACGATAAGTTGAAAATTGCTATTGAATTTGTATCCTTTTTATTTACCACATTGGTTAATAAAAAACAAATGACAGTTCAAATTATGATTCACTGTTAGCCATTCATAGAAATGTTTATCAATCATGAATCCCACTATATTTTCTTATAGCTACTTGCTATGCTGTAAAAGTTTTACGAACAACGAATTTTTTGTAACATATTTGTTTTGAATTTCTAACGTATGTATCCAGAATTTAAGTAGTAGATAAGTCCATAATTTGAGGGAAAAATATATTAATAAATGTGTTCTTAGTGCTAGTTAGATAATGCTTAATAATTGTAATTTTGTGAAACAATCAGTTACTTTAACAATTAAGTATTGAAGCGATGTCTTTATTTTGTCAATAAGTAAATTATCAAGCCAGTGCTACTTGGTGGAGAATCTACTTCAGAGTCTTATCAATATTTATAAGAAGATTACTAGTACAATTCAGTGGTCGTCTGGTAAGACTGGTTCGCAATATTGAAATAAGAAATACTTTCAGTTGTTATGAAAATGACAAACATATTTCCTAATGATTGTGTTTAATTTTGCATTGCCATAGTATAAGAAATGTGGGCAACAATATATTAAGTTTAAAATAGAATCACTATGCAAAACGATGAATACTTGATGCTTGATGCATATTGTTCGTTCATAGAAGAGGTTTCAATAACAGTTATTAAATTAATTTTAAATGAAAATGAGTATATTAAAACTAGAATGCTTAATTTAGAATAGCTGAATTTATTATTTTAATTCATTTATAACTCATCAATAATAACAGAAATTGATTAAAATATTTGTTTATATCGACACATAACTTGTTGCAGTGAAGTGCTTAAATTCTTACAAAAGTTTAATTAATCAGTGATACAAACGTAGTAAGCCAATAAAACTAAAAAGAAACTGAATGATTCATAATGCTAAGAACAACTATTTGAACAGTATAAACCGTTGTTAAAACCAATTGTAACACTGGCATTTTAGACTTTGATCAACTGTATTGATTACAGATGTAATAAATTAAATGAATAAGACATGAGTGGCGAGTTATACACTTAGCTTTCGTAGGATACATTAGCGCTTAGACGATCTGTTGTAACTAGACTTACAACATATTTTTCGTGTCCGTATTTAGTAATGCTTTATTTTAGTGATAATGAAATGAAATTTAGTTAAGAAGCCTTATTTTCATTGTTGGGCATGTTGAACGAATTAGAAAAAACTAATAGAATTACCGAAAAGGAAATAATTAGTGTTTCTTTGGCAAAAATAAATGCTTTACTGACGATTCAAATGCTCAATTTAAGTAATAATGCAGACTAAATGGCATACGTCAATCAAACGCTTGGATAAATCTTAGAAACCTAAATTTGTTATTTTAGTTAGTTAAACAATATCACTTCTGTTGCCAGTTTTCTTTAATATTTTAATGTTTGTTTGGACTAAAGTAATTCATTCTCTTAGCAAATTATAACATCCTCATCAATTGCTGTAAAACGATAACTAAAATTTAAACTTAACGAGGCTTAATAAATTATTGTGAAACTATTTAATACAATATCAGATGACGGCGTTCACAACTAAATATTGTAATTAGTTAATATCTACAAAGGTTTATTTGCTTTAGTTGTGTCGAGTATTTAACAACAATAATGTATGTCTCCAGAATTTGTGTTTTAATGTAACCCACTAAAAATCAACTTGATGTTGTAACAAAATTAGCATCTTCAAATCGATATTGATGAACCTCAATAATTTATTACTGAATATTAATACATCCTGGAGTGGTTAGATTCCATATTTGAATAACTCTTACTTATTTTATTTTAATGTGGCGAAATCCATTTTGTTTTAAGCACTATTTATGAGAGTGGTGCTTTATTGATAAATTATCAAAAATTATTATCATCTGCGTTATTCAAATATGTTGATTTTTAATAACATTAATAGCAAATAATGGCACTGTCACTAAAGTATCTTTAGCTGTATTAAGTTAATGATGTTTATACGAAACTTATTAAGAATTTTAACATTAATCCAATTTTATAGTTATTGAATACACAAAATCAAATTGAACTAATTTAACAAGTTTAGAGTTAAATTTTAGTAGCAAGAAGCGATTTAACCACAGAATAAATGGAATAGATATCTAGTGCAGTATATACTATTGGTTTGCGTAGTTGGTGTGATTGTTATTGTAGATCAGCTTTTGATTCTAAGACAAATTAATTTGAAGAATAGTTTATTCAGAATATTGACTCAAATGTATTAGAACAAATTACTAAAGTGTATATAACTTTTGAGTAAGACTTAAAATGCATTCAAACGATTTTGCCAATAATTGTTGGAATAAGTACAAAATAAATTAAGTGCTCATCGTTAGTTTGCTCCTTAGTGCTTAGCTTAGCATAAAATGCTAATTAAATCACAATTAGAGAGTTGCTACACAATGTGTTGATAAATATTTGGGGAGACTAAGTAAAAGAAGGATATTTTGACGATATAATTTGTGTTGCATAAGTTTGTGGATTTGACGGGTAGTTAGATACTGTATTGAAGAATTTTTCGGACTTGGTGGGTGCTGGAGATGCTAGGAGAGCTACTATGGAATTGTTAAGAATATTTGGTGTGATGTGACCTAGATATGTGTTGTATTTATGATGAAATTAACTCAAATTTATCTTTATTATACTTTCGTTGAAAGATGGTTTGCTACAGCCGTAACATCCTATTCTTGCTTTTATATAGCCAGAATCTGTGTTAAATATTATTTCGGAGTTGAAACTAATCTAAGGCTTGGCGAAAATGAATGTAGTAACGTAATATAATTAATACTCGTTAAAAGGAATATTGTAGTAATTATTATTAGTATATAAACTAGGGCTGTTATTTTTACAGGATGTTACAGTTTAGTCGTTTTTCGAGCTGTAACCTGTAATACAGGAAAATATATAAGGCTGTAAACAATTGTCTATATTATTATATAAATGAAGCGAACATTAAAATTTATCAACGTATATCAATATCATACATATTATTATTAATACCACATCAATGATGAAAATAATTGTTTGCAATAATTGATACTAATTAAAACAAAGTGCAGAATTAAAAGAATATTATGATCATGCAATACATATAAAAGGTTCTTCGTGTAAAACTAAAAGATATTAATTAATTTTAGAAAGAATATATGTAAGAAGTTCTATGAAATAGTATTTAAACGATTTTATATGCGTCACTATGTTATAATTGATGGCTGTTAATAATTGTAACACACAACCATGACTTTATTTGCGATAAATTTGAATTTCATTCAGTTATATTCATACTATTCAATGATTATATTATAAGAAGATAATAAATATTTTAAATTACAATACTATAACTGTATTTAGAATATTTTAAGTATAAAACATTGAATAAATCTAACTAATAATAAGTTGGAAGAATATATAAATGTATAGCACAGAAACAAAACAATAGAGAAAGTCATTTTTGTTGTATAGTTCACATGTTATTACATTTTAAACATAGTAGATTAATAAAAATGATTATTAACCTAATGAAAATATTTAAAGTTTAAATTTAAAATATTTATAATGTCTATTATCATTTTAAATAAAATAAATTAAGTTAAAAATGACTATAATATGTACAATAATTAAAATATGCACTTAATAGTGTTTTATTAATAAGTAATATAGTTTTATATTTGTGACATATATATTTGTGTATCAAATGATGAAAATATATTGCGCGATAAGTATGTGTATCATTTTAGATGACTTTATATTTCATGTAGTAATCTATATTGTGATGATAGATATGTTTTTCTTCCTAATTTTGTAATTTTGTTATCTAGAAAATATAATATTTTCTAAATATTTTAAATATTTAATTATATGTTAATAAACTATTTCGTAATATTTTCTTTCAAATATGTTGGGAAACGATCTTTCTCATTGATATTTTAACTATATAGTATTATATAACTATATTTATAAAAATAATTGAATATACTATTTACGAAAATATATTTAATAATGAACCAAGTGATATAAATTAAATTAATTCACTACTTAGAATATAAATCAATTAATTTAACAATAATATGATGTGTTAGATTGTTTTTCCTAAAATATTTGTTGGTTTCGTGTAATAAATTTAAATTATACTTAGAAATTAAGGCTATTTTAAACTTTAATGTAAAATAAAGCATATCATAAACGTGTATATAACTGTTATTTATTACCCTGACAATAACAACTGGGATTATATAAATATTTTATACAAACATTTGAAAATATTTTGTAATAGTTACCTTAATGTTATTTATAAATCAATAACACTTGGTGTAAGCATAAATAAGCTCGCACAAAAAGAATTAGAATAAAAAGCATGAAAATAAAATCTTAAATTTCCAAAAATTCTCGATTTTTAGCGTGTTTTCTATTGTTTTCTTACAGTTTTGTCATTTTCCTGTAATATTTCTTTACAGCCGTCCTGTATACAGGAATAAATATTTCCTGTAAGGTCCTGTAAAAATAACAGCCCTAATATAAACTAACAATTATAGAATATTGAGAGACTTTGTAATATCATTTAGATAACTGCAATGTATATAGAGTACTATTTTCACGTATTATCTCACTATTTGCATGATACTACTAACATCAATAATTAAATATTAATCATATATTATTATAGTTTAATATAACACCATATTACCCCCGTGTTGGGAATATATGGTTTCGAATGAAGGTTTTAGCTTGCATTTACTCTGAGCTTGTAATTACAAGTTGCCTTTGTCCTTTCATCGGTTGAAGTGGTCTTAAAACAATACTAAATGTTAGGTTTTAAATATATATGCATGTCACAAAATTAATTGGCACTTCTAAGTTATATTCTTTAAAATGACGTTTTCTTGCTTAATAAATACTTTTCTCTAAAACATAGAGTGCGTTATAAAAATTAATTCGCCTTAAAGCGCTTTTGTAATACAGAATCTATAATACATACCAATACATAAATAGAAGGAGTTTAATTTAAGCTGCAGGCGGTCTACAAAGCTACTCAAGACAACATCTTGGACATCATAGCTGAGCCTGTGGAAGCATACCTACCTGTTGAAGAGCCGTAGTGTTTCTTTGAGTTCCACTCCATATGACACTAATCATATAACAAATTCAAGAAGACATCACAACCAACCACGGACGTGCGCTGTGGAACTTCGGGATAGGAAAGTGCAAGGGAGCAAAGGGCTTCGACACCACTCTGCCCTACACCATAAATAAAGTGGAACTCAACTACCTTCTCACAATCTACCAGGACAAAGTCGCTTACACTGATGTAGTGCTGATTTAACCAGAAAAATAGCTGGAATAAGTAGCAGACATTACGTACATATTAACAAATACCCATAAAGACGCAGAATCCTTAGAAGATCGCTTCTTCATGTATTTTAGACAGAGAAACCTATATCCGCGCTTAGGACTACATTTTGGATGCACATTTTTAGTATATAACTGCCCTAATGTTGAGGAAGATCACGCTCTTTATATGTTTTAAATAAGGTCACCGCAAACCAGCAACACAGAAATAATAAGTATGCTACGAATTTGCAAAACAGTAAAGAAGTAGTTGCTTCTAGGACAGTTTGAAGGTGGTAAATGTGAGGTAAAGAGTGTATAGCAGCTGTGAGTCATGTATTTTCACATATTCTAGTATTCATCATTTCTTGTGTTGACATTATCCACTTCAATTATGAGCATTGAACAGTATCTAAATGAAATACTTAAAACAACAGACGTTGTCCAATTAACTCATCTTAAAAATCAATTAAATCAGAATTTTAGTAAAGAATAGCTATTGCAGAATATGTTTGAGCTAAGTTCATCTCATCATTAGTTTGCTTTGATTTCATATACAAATCCAGAAATGCTGACCCTCTAAGACATTGAGTTTATATATTCTAAATAACCATTTTAAGTGCCAATCGCAACTAAACTGGCATAACTAATAAGTTAAGCATTACTTAACAACGTTGACCTATTTAATCAGTTCAGCTAATTTATTCTTCAAGCACAAGATTCTTTTTCTACGCAAATTGAAATGCAATTGTGTTACATCAGTAAGAATAAAGCAGCAAACCAAGTCTTGAACCAGTTTTGTTAAGCTGCTCTTCTTAAGCCATTTTAAGCGAATGTTTAGTGGCTTGAAACCAAAAATATACAGATATAGTTTATTTAAAGAGTGTCACCTGAAATATTATAGAATATAGGCTAGTCTATTTCACTAGTTCTTAACCCATAATTCTCATTAATAATCAGTGAACTATTCAATAATTTAATTTACAGAGTTGAATTAAAAAGTGATCCTGTCGCAGTTGAATTCGTTTAAACATCATTGTGGTATTTGTGCGATTAAAAAGATTAAATAGCAGCGTTGCCATACGATAAGTTGAAAATTGCTATTGAATTTGTATCCTTTTTATTTACCACATTGGTTAATAAAAAACAAATGACAGTTCAAATTATGATTCACTGTTAGCCATTCATAGAAATGTTTATCAATCATGAATCCCACTATATTTTCTTATAGCTACTTGCTATGCTGTAAAAGTTTTACGATTAAAGAATATTTTTTACAATATATGTATTAAACTTTTAAAAAATTAATAAAACAACACGAGTTGTTCAAGATTATGTTTTTGAAGAAATGTTTGAAAATATGAGTTAACAATGCAAATTAAACTGTGAAGAATAATTATAATTTTGTGAAACAATCAGTTACTTTAACAATTAAGTATTGAAGCGATGTCTTTATTTTGTCAATAAGTAAATTATCAAGCCAGTGCTACTTGGTGGAGAATCTACTTCAGAGTCTTATCAATATTTATAAGAAGATTACTAGTACAATTCAGTGGTCGTCTGGTAAGACTGGTTCGCAATATTGAAATAAGAAATACTTTCAGTTGTTATGAAAATGACAAACATATTTCCTAATGATTGTGTTTAATTTTGCATTGCCATAGTATAAGAAATGTGGGCAACAATATATTAAGTTTAAAATAGAATAACTATGCAAAACGATGAATACTTGATGCTTGATGCATATTGTTCGTTCATAGAAGAGGTTTCAATAACAGTTATTAAATTAATTTTAAATGAAAATGAGTATATTAAAACTAGAATGCTGAATTTAGAATAGCTGAATTTATTATTTTAATTCATTTATAACTCATCAATAATAACAGAAATTGATTAAAATATTTGTTTATATCGACACATAACTTGTTGTAGTGAAGTGCTTAAATTCTTACAAAAGTTTAATTAATCAGTGATACAAACGTAGTAAGCCAATAAAACTAAAAAGAAACTGAATGATTCATAATGCTAAGAACAACTATTTGAACAGTATAAAACGTTGTTAAAACCAATTGTAACACTAGCATTTTAGACTTTGATCAACTGTATTGATTACAGATGTAATAAATTAAATGAATAAGACATGAGTGGCGAGTTGTACACTTAGCTTTCGTAGGATACATTAGCGCTTAGACGATCTGTTGTAACTAGACTTACTACATATTTTTCGTGTCCGTATTTAGTAATGCTTTATTTTAGTGATAACGAAATGAAATTTAGTTAAGAAGCTTTATTTTCATTGTTGGGCATGTTGAACGACTTAGAAAAAGCTAATAGAATTACCGAAAAGGAAATAATTAGTGTTTCTTTGGCAAAAATAAATGCTTTACTGACGATTCAAATGCTTAATTTAAGTAATAATGCAGACTAAATGGCATACGTCAATCAAACGCTTGGATAAATTTTAGAAACCTAAATTTGTTATTTTAGTTAGTTAAACAATATCACTTCTGTTGCCAGTTTTCTTTAATATTTTAATGTTTGTTTGGACTAAAGTAATTCATTCTCTTAGCAAATTATAACATCCTCATCAATTGCTGTAAAACGATAACTAAAATTTAAACTTAACGAGGCTTAATAAATTATTGTGAAACTATTTAATACAATATCAGATGACGGCGTTCACAACTAAATATTGTAATTAGTTAATATCTACAAAGGTTTATTTGCTTTAGTTGTGTCGAGTATTTAACAACAATAATGTATGTCTCCAGAATTTGTGTTTTAATGTAACCCACTAAAAATCAACTTGATGTTGTAACAAAATTAGCATCTTCAAATCGATATTGATGAACCTCAATAATTTATTACTGAATATTAATACATCCTGGAGTGGTTAGATTCCATATTTGAATAACTCTTACTTATTTTATTTTAATGTGGCGAAATCCATTTTGTTTTAAGCACTATTTATGAGAGTGGTGCTTTATTGATAAATTATCAAAAATTATTATCATCTGCGTTATTCAAATATGTTGATTTTTAATAACATTAATAGCAAATAATGGCACTGTCACTAAAGTATCTTTAGCTGTATTAAGTTAATGATGTTTATACGAAACTTATTAAGAATTTTAACATTAATCCAATTTTATAGTTATTGAATACACAAAATCAAATTGAACTAATTTAACAAGTTTAGAGTTAAATTTTAGTAGCAAGAAGCGATTTAACCACAGAATAAATGGAATAGATATCTAGTGCAGTATATACTATTGGTTTGCGTAGTTGGTGTGATTGTTATTGTAGATCAGCTTTTGATTCTAAGACAAATTAATTTGAAGAATAGTTTATTCAGAATATTGACTCAAATGTATTAGAACAAATTACTAAAGTGTATATAACTTTTGAGTAAGACTTAAAATGCATTCAAACGATTTTGCCAATAATTGTTGGAATAAGTACAAAATAAATTAAGTGCTCATCGTTAGTTTGCTCCTTAGTGCTTAGCTTAGCATAAAATGCTAATTAAATCACAATTAGAGAGTTGCTACACAATGTGTTGATAAATATTTGGGGAGACTAAGTAAAAGAAGGATATTTTGACGATATAATTTGTGTTGCATAAGTTTGTGGATTTGACGGGTAGTTAGATACTGTATTGAAGAATTTTTCGGACTTGGTGGGTGCTGGAGATGCTAGGAGAGCTACTATGGAATTGTTAAGAATATTTGGTGTGATGTGACCTAGATATGTGTTGTATTTATGATGAAATTAACTCAAATTTATCTTTATTATACTTTCGTTGAAAGATGGTTTGCTACAGCCGTAACATCCTATTCTTGCTTTTATATAGCCAGAATCTGTGTTAAATATTATTTCGGAGTTGAAACTAATCTAAGGCTTGGCGAAAATGAATGTAGTAACGTAATATAATTAATACTCGTTAAAAGGAATATTGTAGTAATTATTATTAGTATATAAACTAGGGCTGTTATTTTTACAGGATGTTACAGTTTAGTCGTTTTTCGAGCTGTAACCTGTAATACAGGAAAATATATAAGGCTGTAAACAATTGTCTATATTATTATATAAATGAAGCGAACATTAAAATTTATCAACGTATATCAATATCATACATATTATTATTAATACCACATCAATGATGAAAATAATTGTTTGCAATAATTGATACTAATTAAAACAAAGTGCAGAATTAAAAGAATATTATGATCATGCAATACATATAAAAGGTTCTTCGTGTAAAACTAAAAGATATTAATTAATTTTAGAAAGAATATATGTAAGAAGTTCTATGAAATAGTATTTAAACGATTTTATATGCGTCACTATGTTATAATTGATGGCTGTTAATAATTGTAACACACAACCATGACTTTATTTGCGATAAATTTGAATTTCATTCAGTTATATTCATACTATTCAATGATTATATTATAAGAAGATAATAAATATTTTTAGCGTGTTTTCTATTGTTTTCTTACAGTTTTGTCATTTTCCTGTAATATTTCTTTACAGCCGTCCTGTATACAGGAATAAATATTTCCTGTAAGGTCCTGTAAAAATAACAGCCCTAATATAAACTAACAATTATAGAATATTGAGAGACTTTGTAATATCATTTAGATAACTGCAATGTATATAGAGTACTATTTTCACGTATTATCTCACTATTTGCATGATACTACTAACATCAATAATTAAATATTAATCATATATTATTATAGTTTAATATAACACCATATTACCCCCGTGTTGGGAATATATGGTTTCGAATGAAGGTTTTAGCTTGCATTTACTCTGAGCTTGTAATTACAAGTTGCCTTTGTCCTTTCATCGGTTGAAGTGGTCTTTATACAATACTAAATGTTAGGTTTTAAATATATATGCATGTCACAAAATTAATTGGCACTTCTAAGTTATATTCTTTAAAATGACGTTTTCTTGCTTAATAAATACTTTTCTCTAAAACATAGAGTGCGTTATAAAAATTAATTCGCCTTAAAGCGCTTTTGTAATACAGAATCTATAATACATACCAATACATAAATAGAAGGAGTTTAATTTAAGCTGCAGGCGGTCTACAAAGCTACTCAAGACAACATCTTGGACATCATAGCTGAGCCTGTGGAAGCATACCTACCTGTTGAAGAGCCGTAGTGTTTCTTTGAGTTCCACTCCATATGACACTAATCATATAACAAATTCAAGAAGACATCACAACCAACCACGGACGTGCGCTGTGGAACTTCGGGATAGGAAAGTGCAAGGGAGCAAAGGGATTTGATATTATTAAGTCCTAATTTTGATGCTATTTATATAATCGATTTATTTCTCACACGCCATATTCCATTCCGTTTAATTCTTCAGCAAGTCTGTCTTATTCCGCTCTAAGCAATTGATTTTGTTGTTCTAGTTCGTCGACTTTTTGTAGAACTTATCTTGTTTGACTGACATAGTAAAGTACTTGTGTTTCGGCTTGGTTTAATTCTACTTTTAATTTGTTCAATTCTTCCTGGTTTTCGGCTCCAGCTGGTCTTCCCATTTTTCTTACTTTGTTATTTGATTCTTGGAGTGCTTTAAGGGCTTGTTCGAGTCCTTTGACTTCGTTTTCAACTTTTTCGTATATTTGCTTGAGTTGTCCGAGTTTTTGGAATAGTTCGTTTTTACGTTTGCCGAATCCGATGATGGCGTCTGCCTGTGCAGTTCTTGGATCGGCTCCGTCAGTTGAGATTTCACCTTTGGCTTTGGAGGCCATGGCTGCTACTTTGGAGGTTACAACGGAGCATCTGCAGGTTAGTTTTTGTGCTGCGATTCTTCTGAGTTTTAGTTCCAGTCTTTGTGTGTGCAGTTCGTCTTTGAGGAGTCTGAGTTCGTTTTGGAGTGTTTGTCTGGTGAAATCTAGTTCTTTAGCTTTTTGTTGCTGTTATATGTCAATTTGGTGTGTTCTGTTCCTCAGCCCGAATAGAATTGAGATTCTCTTCTGGAAGTCTTCGAAAACCTATTCTCTGGTGATTCTCAGCTGGTCCAGTTGTAACAGCTCGGCTTGCTTTATCTCTGTTGTCTGTTGTACCACCAGGATTTGCGTTTAGCTCGCGAGCACCAGCTCGTTCAAAAAGTTCTCCACGCGATGCTTTTAGTTTTGGGCGTCAAGTAGTTGTCTTTTAACGCGTCCGATTTCAGCGAGAACGCTTCCAGTTTGCTGCTTGACCAGTTTCGCGCTCTTCTTTTCAAGGTCCAACTATGCTTTCAGGGTGGTTATGTTCTTGTTCAGAACCAGTTGTTCCTCGGCTGAGATGTCACCGCGAACGTGCGAGAGCCTTCTGGTTAAGGCTTGAATCTGGAAATCTGCGTTGTAGATGTGACGGCGCTGTTGTTATAATTGAGATTCCATGTTCAGGATGCGGGCTTCGAGGCCTTTGAGTCCTGCTTGGTACGAGCTGATGGAGCTCTTTGCGTTTGCTTCCTGCTCCTTGAGCATGTGCAGGTTCTTCCCGGAGTTTTGCAGCTCCTCGGACGCTGATTCCTGGATCTTCTTCCACTGAGCGAGCTCGTCCTTGAGCATGTCCACGTTCTAGCGCTCCTGCTCAATCAGCTCCTCCACGGACAATAATCTATCCGTCATCTTCATCTTAGCTGAGTTGAACAAATCAATACGCTTTTGCACCTGATCCAGAGCAAGCTGTCTGGCATCCTTCTAATCCGTCATCGCGTGCAACTAATCGTTCATCTAGTTTATACCCCTGCGATAACTCACCAACTGGCCCTCCTCGACGATGATCTCGCCGTTCATGTTCCTTTCACACTCCTTGGCTTCTTCCAACTCCTCAACCGCGATTTACACGTCTCTCTCGGCCACCATGAAGTCATGCTCGGCGGATTTAAGATCCTTCATCTAGTCATCTATTTCGTTTTGCAACTCCTTGTCACTTTGCTTGAGGTCGTTAACGGCATTGTTTAGATCTTCAAGTTGCTGCTAAGCGGTGATTGTCTCGTTTTCCCTTTGGTCAAGAATTATGATGGCTTGCTGAAGTTATTGAATTGAAAATTCTCTGTCGCTCTGTAAAACTTAAAACTGAGTTGCAGTTTTATCGAGCTGTACTTGGGCAGTTTGGGTTTTTTGGATTTCCTCGGCTAATTCCTTGTTAATTGAAGTAACAACTGTGGTCTAACGATCTATAGCTTGCTTTATTTCTAGATAGGTCTTGTCGTCTATTGCTTTATACTTTTATAAAGCAAATTAATCTTCAGATTTTTACTCTTAAGCGAGCTTCCATTCTTATTGCTCGTCAAGAAGCCATTGTTATTCTTTTTTGTATTCAGAATATTTTGTGTTTTGAGCTTGAAGCTATGTATCCATTTTTCCTCTAATGTACTCTAACTCTTAGGTACGAGCTTGAGTCTAAGTTATTTTTTAACGAATCCAACCTATATCGCGCTCTTAAAGTTAAGTTATATGAACTTCAGCATCAACTTCGTGCTACTTAGCATCAACACGTTCTTATGCATGCACTAATTCGTTCTGAACAGCTTATTTGTGTGCTTCCATCGAATTTATGTATGTTTCAGATTAAACAAGTTCTTGAACCATTGTATTTATTACTGCTGTAAGCTCATGCAATGTTTCATGTAATTTTATATTTTCATCGTTAGCAAATATTGGTAACTCTATATCAGTAGGGCGCCAAATACTATGTACAATTTTTTATATTGAGGGTTTGTCATCTTCACGAGTTAATACAGGTGGAGGCATTTATGATTTGCGGATGAGGAGTGTAATTTTTACATTATTAATATTTACATTTAAAAATATATAAATTATTACAATCCTTTTCTCATATGGATAAAATCGTTCATTTACTCAAAAAAGTTCCAGAATATTATGGTAAAATGCAATACACTGATCCTTTAGTTATGATTATATTCTCATTTCACGTTACGATGGGACTGATTTTTATATGTCTAAGATCTAAACCTTTTGGAAGTTTATTATGCTTAGCCTCTGCTTTATTGGTTGTCCTAGCTACCAAATAAATTCATATATTCCTTTCTATGCGTCAACCAAAACTTTTAGAGGAAAAACTTATCACAATGAGATATTTTGATGATGAAGGAAGTTTTGCTGTTTTCGTCATCGCCTTACCATTGTTTGTTATTTCCATAGTGGCAGGTATTTCTCTCATAGTATCATTAATCGTAGAAATATGTCGTGCTCAAAAAACTATTACATAACAAAAGAAAGAAGCTGAAGAATCTATGAAAGATAGAAAGAATGAGTGATAAATGACTTTTTTAATATTAAAATACATAAATATAATTGAAGCAGATTTCACTCTCTTCCAGATACAAGTTGAGCCAGAATGTTGACGAGACTTTGCTCCTTTGCAAAGTCAGAACTCTCACTAGCAACCTATGAAGAATCATTTGATCCTTATGAGGCATGCTTGTGGAGGTGTCGAGATCTGTGGTTGCAGAACCAGACTCTGATTTAGCTCTCAGTTAATCCAGTTGTGCAAGAGAGATCTCTTAACATTTCAGCTGTTGGGTGGGGGTTGTGGATAAACATGCTCTACAACGCATTTACCTGTATTTAGGTAAATCTTGGTGTAGCAGACACTTTTTAATTAGCACTATTTTGCTAATTGTCAAGTACTGTGCATGTTGGATCTTGCAATAATTACTGCAATCTTCTCACGCCCTCACTCGTTAATGTAACATGGAACAAGTTAGACTGGTTATTTTTTTCAGTACGTACGATTGGAATTTGGTACATATTAACTCTACGGGAGTGGAAATATAAAAGCTTATGAAATAATCATATTTTTGTGTGAACAACAATATTTTATCCAATAATTATTGGAAAATTGAATGAGATTGATTGATATGAAACAAAAAGATTGATTATTTAAACGATTGATAAAGCTGATTGATTTATGACCACTTGAACACATATTAATTAATTTAGTTGTTCTTACATTTAATAAATGTCAAAATTTGGCTGATTGAATGTCAAACATCAGATGATATTTTTTTGATTGGTATTACATTATTATGACATTATAATTGTGTTATAAACATGAATAATAGTTAGTTATAAAAGATTTGACACAACATTGAATGAATTATTATGGAATTAATGCTGTATTGCAGTTATTAATATATAATTATTATATAGATCTAAACTTCATATATCAATGTGACATGAAGTTGTCCCACTATAATCTTAGAATGACACAACACAGCAAATGACATAAAATAAGAAAATAAAATAAAGCTAAATTTTCGCTTTTACTATCACACCAATTATAATGAACTATTCTATCATTCATAACTCAATTCTACATGTTATATTTGTGAAAACTCGCTGAAATTATTGCTTAAATTCTATTATGCATGTATATTTGGCTTCTATGCAGGTGTATGTAAATCGGTGTACGAATATACAATAGACTCAGAACCTCCATAAATATAATCGCTTTTTCTATGTTCTTTGTTTTAGTAGAATATATTTTGTTAACTCTTACTTTAAGTATTTAATGATAATTAGTTTTTATATTAGTCTAATTATAAAAGTTCGTTTTCATTGTTATTATCGAAAAATGGATGTTTAATACATTATTCAATTGTATAACGTAATTCTTATTAAAATTTTGTCATACCAGTAATTAAGTCTGTAGCTAAAATCCCAATATGTTACTGCAATTATTAAAATTAACGAGAATTACTTTATAAAGAGCTATGAAGTGGTACAGACGATAGAATTTCGTGGAGCATGCTGCCGAGGCAGTAGATGTCGAATTTCTCTGACGTGATGCAGCAAGAGTACACGTCTTGCTTAGGAGCGTACGCGGAAGTGTTCAAAACCGTCTCTACTTCGTCTTCCGTGACGGAGTTACCGAAGTCGATCAGTATCGGGTCATCGTCTTACATCATAATGTTAGAGGGCTTCAAGTCCATATGATAAATGTTTCTAGAATGAAGTTCATAAACAACGTTTAATATTTTCCGAAATAACTAGATCTTTTATTATTATGACTTGTCTTTTAAATACGTGTTCATGTCTGAATTATAAAACGGACCAATAAGTACTTAAGATTCTTTCCCAAATATTTTAGGATATAGTAAATTCAATTAATCAATACTATCTAATATTAATAATTTTTATAAACAATTAAATGATTGTATTCCAGGAACGCCTATAAGTAACTGAGATATTTTAATACGATTTTATAGTTCTGTTTAGTTTTCGGATATTATCAAAACAACGGGGTTCAAATTTGCATCATAGGCTTTAAAACATGCGATAAACGATCCTTTTGATAGAAATGTAATGTTTGTATATCCAGGTAATTCTAACTACTCATTATTTATACGTAATTCCATGTTTGAGATGTGGATTAATATATGATATTAAATTATGTTAGTAACCGGTTAACATATTTAATATAATAACATAAAAAAACTACATTAAACAATTACTATTAATTATTTCAATAATATACAGTCCTATAAATACCAACTAATATTAAAATGTCAAAAAATAAACTAAATACTCTATCACACGAATCCCGTTACAGTTCTGGTGAGTGTTCCTTCATCCTCCTATGGCGATTCTTCCGATTCAATTTCTTTGAGCTTTTGGAGGACCAGATTTAGCTCCTTGTCGTCCTCTTTCTCAGCTTCTTTCTGAACTTCTTAGAAGTGGTTTAAAAACAAATCGGATATGAGCTCCTTCAGTACGGAATCTACTTCTTCATATTTGTTCACGATAAACCGGTAGAAAACCTTGTTCGTGCACTTGGCGAGAATGTTAATCTCCTGATCACTCACCCATTATTTCAATTAGTGCTTGAAAAGATTGTGCTGGATTAAGGACACATTCCGCTCAGTCACATTTGAAAGGACCCACTCAAGGGAATACTTTTTAAGGTTGCTTATGTAAAAGAAATCAAGAATTGTGTTCGCAGGCTCCAAATCGGCGTACAAAATTGACAGTTAGAAAGCAGTGGGGCAATAACCCAGCTTCTCACCTTTGATGGTCTCGGTTTGCGTTTGTAATTCGGCCTCAAATGGCAACAAAAACTAAATAACCGATAACGACTAATTCAAAATCGCTAAGTGAAAGGCTGATAGGCCCTCCTCGTTGAACTTTGAATTAAATTATTTATGAAGACTTTAAATTGTTTTAATATCGTTTTAAGCTGCTGCGTCAAACCAAATTGACTGCAGAGCGTTAATATCCTGTTTACAGCATTGCATTTGAAGTGTAAAATACATGAACTTATTGTATTTTTGCTTAAGTGAGCTATGTAATCATCATTGTATTATTTAAAAATATTTTAATCTGTATGTATGTGTAATCTTTACATAATCTTTGCTCATGAATTTAAAACAAGACAATAGCGCATTTCTGTCGTTTTTGAGCTAACGTACAATCAATCCAAATCAATTCATATCAATCTAAAAATTATTTTCATTTATTTGTTGCCTTTCACTCACTGTTTTGTTTAAAACCCTGTTCATCTTGAAAGTTATATGTAATACTGTTTGAAAGTATTCCTTAACAATTTAACTTAATAGACCTGATTATTCATGAATACATAATCTTTTAATGTTTTCAACAAATCATCAACATTGTATCCCCAATCATATCAAGTATTACTCAAGTAATTCGCATCTCCAAATGTATTCTTTTCAACTTATTTACTTTAAAATACGTTTTTATCTCCGCATCCAGAACGAAACACGATTAAGAGTTTAAAAATAGGAATAATGATGCTAAGTTTAGTAGCAGATTGAAAGACATTTTTGTAAGCATAAATTTCAAGAAGCAACCCCACCTTTATAAAATAACATCATTTTGTAAAGGTGGAGAAAGTTGAACTCAACTTTCTCTACCTCCCTTCATCAAAACACAAAATAATAATCCCCTCAATCGCTCTTCTTTTCATCACTTTCCTCTTCAGCTCTGGCGAACCTCAGAACAATCGGGAGCGCGATCAGCGGGTAACTGGCGGCCGACATCACGTGGTAAATCGCGTTGTGGTTGAACGCTTCGTTTTATTTTCCAGTTCCAGTTAATTGAATTACGGCTCCAAAAACGAGCAAAACGAGTCCTAAAAGTTGCAGTTTGAACCCGTTTTGAAGGCGTTTCTTCAATTAAACTGATTTTGTTGAGCGGATTTGAATGTAACAGGCGGAAATAACGACTATTATTGAGACGAAGGAGAGCAATTCGAAGACAATGTGCGAGTCGACGTACACCCAGGGGATAATGGCCGAGGAAAGGATAACTAATGCTGAAAATATGAGCCAATATAAATTAAATTGCACGCGGATGAAAATACCCATGAAGAAAAGGGAGAGAATCCCGATTAAACCGCAAGTGGTCCCAAGATTCCAGATATTGTTGAACTCAACTGCCCTGGAATTATCGTGATAAGCTTGGTGCACATACCCTCCTATGAAAGAGTAGAAATACACAAACATACCCACCAAAATATTGTAAAACTTAATTACCTGACCACGATCGGTATTCTACTTAATCAGCAATATAATAATTGCCATCCCAGCGTAAACCAAAGATAATATATAATCAGTGATGTAACAACCAAATGTGTGATCGAACACGTCAATCAACATCAAACGACGATTAAACATTTCATAGAAGTGAAATATTTAAATAAATGATACATGATAAGCGAGATAGAAAAATTCAAATATACAATATTTGAAACTAAACAAATAGCTTGATTTTGCTCATTTATACTATTTCAGTATCTATTATTGATTTTAGATGATTAATATCATACAGTTGACCAGTTTATATTGTTTAATACATGTTTTATGTATTTCACTCCAATGTCATCACTTTCATTTCAAAACAATAATTTTTAATCTATAGCTAAAATATAACAAGGACAAACATTGAAACTTAAGTTTGCTAATATAAAATCTTTGTTAAACGATGATGAAAAGCGAAACAATGGTGTATGCGAATATCGTAATATGTTAGAACATGAATCTTCAAAATAACAAATTTAGCTTTGTGATTGTACTCTATTTCCAGGATACTATACAGACTCTAAATCAGGATTAAAATATCATGATTCTGTTGTATTTTAAAGTTTGCATAACTTGGAAAAGGGGTAAATAATGTAACTTTAAGATCTCCATAAGTTTGTTAAAATGGACGAAATCTTGTGATTCAAACTTAATAACTCTTTTTAAGTGTATTAATATGTGTATATGTTTTATATTATATTCCACTGAAATCATTTGTTACAGTATAAATAACAAGTATCATATAAATGCTATAATAAATCATATGTCAGTATTAGTGTTGTCTATTTGAAAGAAGCAATATATTTATATATCATTTTGTATAAATAAAATAATATTATTTATTAGTAATCGACACCCAGCTCTAGTTATTAGTAAATATAAAAATATAGTAAAAGTTACAACTAATAGAATGGATTAAATAAATTTGACATCTTGATAAAAATATTGTGATTACAATGATGTATTATGATTACAAATCATATACCTTTGGAGTGTAATTGCACTATAATTAATTGTTTAGAGTGATTTCAATTATCTAAAAATATTATTTAATTTTACAATTTGTGTAAATTGAACAATAATAAAAATAAATGACTGTTGATATTTAACATCAATTTAAACTGCCACTTCTCAATGCCATACCATAACTGGACTAAGCAAGAAATTAATTTACTAAGCAGCGCTGTTAAGAAACACGGTCTAAACTGGGCAATAATCCAGAAAAATTACTTCCCAGAATTTAATGTTATAAGCGTGAAGAATAAATATTATGCGGTTGCTCATGAAATTATGGTAAGGAGGTAAGAGAGAGCTGCAAGTGTGTAAAGTGCGTCTTAAGATGAATAGCTCGTATAGAAGTCATAAGACCAAGTTAAAAATGAGAGCAATACGTTAAGCGAAGAGGACTTGCTACAGCAAATCCGAACAATCTTAACCTAACAGCAACAATGAAGTTTTTTATACAATAAGTATTCAATCATTGCGAAGCTGTTATAATGAACTGTTCTGAATTCTGTCCCATTTAGTTTGTTTTGAATCCGTTTGTTTAGTTTGAAAATTTTATACGGGAATTATGTTGTGTATTATATGTAATTTGCATATAAACGGCTGAATTATTAATTTACAAGTTATAATAAATTTTTAATAAAATTATTAGTGTAATTCTAAACTGAAACATAACCTGTTTATTTTGCAGTTTAAAACTAAGCTCTTCTTTTTGGTCAAGTTTCCAAAGTAGGTCAAGAGATCATAGACCAGTTTTTTTCAAAATACTGAATTGAGAAAACATAAATAGTTTAATAAAAAGTTTCTTAATCAAGTGTCATAAAATGCAATATATCATATATTTTCAATCTAGTAGAGTATACGTAGAAATTGTAAAAGAAAGACATCACTCCGTAAATTACGTCTATACTGGTCACCATTTTTCTCTGATGATCACATTTCCTTTCCTTTCTAAACGATGATCAATAAGAAAACAACAGCATTCCTCTCTAACCAAATATCTCGCGTGGCGTTATCACACGTCAAACCTCCTCACAGACTCTCCGTTAGCTTTTTCGGGCTAATGGAGTTTGTTTTGGAGATCTTTTTGTTGAAATTGTAAAAGTATGTGCGTAGGAAATAGCTATACACATAAATTATAAATCTGATCTAAAAATATATATGCAAATAATAGTCTGTGCATCCACTCCATATTGATCAGCTCATAATTGAGATCTGCATTTGCGAGCTATAATTACAAGTTCTAGCTTATATCAAATGACTATAGGAATTCTCAGAGATTATCATTAATAAAACCAGTCATTGATCATCCATTTTTCCAGACTAAGTATGAAATAGGAATTGAAACGAGTATTAGTCCTACCATGGTGAGTATTGCTTCCCAGTATTGAGTTCCATTAAATTGCAGGTCTAATTTCTCCACGCCACTAGAGATTCCGTTTATAAGCAAGTCAGCTGTTATTTCTTCGTTGTAGTTGTTCATCTCTCTCATCATGCTAGTATCAATGTGTTTGCAGTATTGTACGTCATCTGTTACATCTAGATCAAAAATACCTTTAAATTCCTTTCTCTGGCTTATGATCATCGTTACTTGCTGTATTCCGCGCTCCTCAGTGGTGAGATTAACACAATAATACGTTCCAAACATACTTACACGTACATCAAGGTACTTATCCTGAACCATAACCGCTCCAAACTCAAACTTTTGAACATCCACCCCATTGTTTTCCATGTAGTAGATTACGTTTATGTATTGTTTATTGGTGAATCCGTTCGCGTTCAGGCTCACGTAGTACTAGTCAAGGAATTATTAACATTCTGTTGGGGTTTCCATTTACTCGCAAGTGAAGCTGCTGGTGGTAACTTGATCGAATATTAAGTCTGCTTAGAGCATTATCAAATGAAATATAATTTGTTTACCGTCAACTGTATCGTAAAACACGACCTCCTTCCTCATGCTTGTATAGTTGAATGTTTTAGACATAACGTCTTAGGGACAGTTACCGATAATAGGATCGGACTAAAAACTCATTCTATCTTTATTAATCCACACTTTTACATCCTTAAAGCATAAATCGTCATAGGGAGACTTCACACGCTCAAAATGTGCGTAAACAGTTTCATTATATGTAAATGAATCACCGTTAGCCTTTGTAAATTGCACTGATGTTCTTAAGGCTTGCTCTATCCTAATAATAGCTGGATTTAAATTCTTGGCTAATATATCAATACCAGCTGTATTATTAGATGCATAAATAACTTTTCTATGCGTTAATTATGAAATATAATTAACATTATTAGTTGCGCCTACATCTTAAATTGTGACTGCTATAGTAGTTTATATTTAATCATTTGAATACGAATCAATAAATAAATTATCGTTGACGGGTTATGTTACGCACGTGGTTATTGGGTCATATATCATATCAACATATGCATTAGTTGGAACAGTTGAATATTCTATCTAATTATATTTAAAACAATTAGTTTTGTCGTACCATCTAAATTGCATTGAATTTACTACTCCTAATAATTGAAAATCAGTATCTAAAAATTATATTTAAAATGAAGCAATTTAAAACTGCTTAACGTTATTGTAATCGCAGTTTCCTGTTGTACATGAAGTATAAAGTGTAAAAGTCAAGTCGTCAGGGTTAAATATCTCAGTGGCACTAAAAATTGCATCGCCAAGAAATATATTGATTTGATATTTTTATCCCTTTAAATTGGCGCATGCTTTAGCTTCTCTTGCTTTCAAATTTCTTGCATATGTAGCTGTAAAAACTGAAATTTAATCTTATCTACCATAATTTAATTGTGTATTGGTGTCAAAACAATCCAAAAATAAAACAAAATAGAAAATCATCTAAGAAGTGGTAACTTATATTGAATTCTAATCTAGTTTTGAAAAATTGAAAAATTATGGTTAGATTAGATAAACTAAACTGCAGATTATTTAACATTAATTTTTTAAGTTATTCGCAACCATAAAACAATCTGGAAATTATTTCAATATTTTTTATGGATTATTTTAATAAGACCACATTTTTGTTGTTTGGATTCGTGGACCTATATAATATTGTTCTGTTTTTAAATGATAATTTTATCAAATCACATCACGGCGCCCCTCATCGTGTTCATTTTAACGGACTTCTTTTATGCTACCGTAGAGATTTTTTGTGTGACTTATTTTGTATTTCCCGGATTTTCCTGCTGAACTTACCTGAATTTGGTCTCGAATCCGTCAACGTCCTCCTCCACAACACGTGCTTTCTTGAAGTACTCTAATAACTATCTCATGTCATCCGGCATGTTTTTGAGGCTTTAGCCCTGACCAACAAGTTCATCGTAGTTTAAGCAGTAAATTATGGGCACGTTTATGAACAGAATCATGTTCAAAACGTAACCAGAAACGAGGAAGCTCAGGATAAAAGATACCAAAACGAGAGTAATGGTAAACGAAGGCACGAAGATTTTGGCTATGAAGATGCTCACGACGCCAATTATGGCCCTACAGAGGTAAGTAGCTGAGTAACTGGTGTAAATTATTTACTTGAGCATGTCCTCGTTGAAGCTCAGGAGCATTTTTGAGCGCTTTTAACTCGTACCAATTGCTTGGCCAGTAAGAGCAGCGTAGTAAATGGTTTCCTTGCAGCTCAGATTGATTATTTTGTTAATCGTTGATAAATACCTGGCATATGAACGCTGTTATTGGAATTTCTTCACAATAACATTGTCTCCGAACATATTGTTAACGTACATAATCAATTTACACAATATTTTTAACGGGAATAATAATGTGCTAGATAGAGCAAAAGCGCAAAGAGTACCCCACTGCTTGAAATAGTTAATAAACGTTTGAATGTAGGATCTCTTCTTTTTCTTTCCCTACTTTTTAAACTACACTGAGATTCTGTCAAAATACCACATGTAAGTTAGTTAACTTATGATAAACTGGTAAGTTGAGTTTATCAAAAAGAATCCAATAATACCGTATATAGCTATCATTACAACAGCGACTACACCAATTGTGTTCGTAGTCGTCGTTTCTGTTTCTGCGTTGTATTTCTCAAACGTGAAGAAACCAACCTGAATATCAAAGGTTCCCTGAGCTGTTTGTTGAAGAATGAAAAGTATTACAAACGCTATATGCGCAAGTTACAAAGTGATGAAGAACAGTGGGAATAACAACATTCTCTTACGCTTTTTGGAAACGCACCAAGACAATCTCAATCCTAAAATGGACAGACTGATTTCTTTCTTCTTGAACAGAATGATGACCAAGCTGAAAACGCCAAAAATAATAAGGGCGATGCAAAAAATTACGACGATAAATGTTAACAAAGAATTTTTGGTTACAGAAACGTCGAATATGGTGTGGACAATGTTGGTTTTGTTCTGATCTTGCAGATATATTATCATAAGGTACAGACCAAGCACAAATATACCTAGTGGAATTAGGAACATAACTCCCCAAGTAATTACAGTTGAAGCCAACATAAGAACCATCATCAAAATGTATCCAGCTACGATAGCAGATAGAACACCGATCAAAATACCCATCATTCCAGTTACGAATTCTTGAATAAAATAGCTCCTGAAACTGAATATCCAGTTAAAAATATACATAACTGTTGGAGGAACTTTGATTGAATTAGAAAGTTTGCTCAGAAAACTGGAGTAATTTTACATTTGACACTCAGGATATGTTTATTCTTTGACCGCGAACGTATGTTTATTTAATATATGACACATTTTTGAAAGCAAAAACGAATATCTGAAGTAATTTATACCAACTGAAATATCGCCAATAATCTCGGAATTGTTTGCAGAATTACTATATTATTTGGTAAATTTAGTGTATTATTCTTCTGTTAGAAATTGTGAAGTTAAAGTCTCAACATTTGAAATTAATTGGTTTTCTTAAGCTTTTTAGAAAATATAATTGTGGAGCCTAATATAAGTTTAATCACAAACCATATAATGAGAAGAAGCTAGAGCACACTCAGTTTTGTCGATGCATATATTAGCTTCTTCCGAAACTAGTACAGTATTACTAGTATTTTGATATGTTGGTTTTAAAGCTTCGTTAAATTCTTTATATTTATCTTAATCAAGTTTATATTTGATAGTAAATGTTCCTTATGTTTCATTTATATAGTGCTTATAAGGAGTTGACAGACTATTACAATATTCTTATTTTAGTGTGTCATTTTGTGATTCTATTGGGTTATGTCTAATGTCGTCTAGTTCCCAATGAAGAATACAAAGATAATTTAACTCTTTTGCGTTATCATTTGAAGTAAATACCTAACGAAGAACTGGATATCTTATATCTGGTTATTCAACACCGCAAGCACGAGCGAATTAGTCACTTTTTAGTAACATTAAATTGAGTCTAGAAAAATCAAATTTTAGTCCAGCTTACACATTCACAACTATTGTGGCAATAAATACTGATATGAACACAATTACCCATAAACAGTCGTTAAACTTTCTGTTGTACATTTTTTCCTGATCTTTTTCTAAACGTCTGATATCACTTTTATTATTGGCCATCCAAATTTGAAGCGGTACACCTATTTATATATTATATAATCGTCTAAATAATGAATTTAAAAGTGATACAATATAAATTAACGTCAATATAAATCACAAATGACATTAAATAAAAATAATAGAGCTCAGCAATATAGTAAACATTACTTGCACATATCCATAAAATTGATTGCAGTTTTTAGGTTCAAATGAAAGTTATAAAATATATATTGCAAGTCATAATATCTAGTAATATCCAGTAATATATGAATTAATATTGATACATACGAATTATTTTGTCTACATTATATCGATTTTCCAATTCACAAATTCAAAATGGGATAATGTCTAATAAAATGTATCACACACCGAGATTACCGAATTCTAATGCTTGGTTTAGACGGCGCTGGGAAAACATAACTTCTTTATAGACTAAAAACTAAAAAATATATGATAACAAATCCAACAATTGGTTTTAACGTTGAGACAATATATTTACAACATAAAAGACCAGTAACAGTTTGGGATGTTGGTGGATAAAAACGGTTACGGTTTTTATGGATTCATTATCTATAAAATACCTAACTAGTGATGTATATAATTGATTCAACAGATAGAGATTTCGCTCGCTTATAATAATGTAGATACGAGTTACACAAACTTCTACATTATTAAGAATTAGATAATATACCATTTATGATTCTATTTAATAAAAATGATCTTCCCAATGCCATGAATGATGAAGAAATATAAGAAAATTTTAATCTGTCAGTTGATTTGCAGTACATTGTTACAACACATAAAATATTAGTGATCAAAACAACGGCTGCAAGTAATAAAAGTGTTTAAGATATAATTAAGAAGTTGAAAAATGTAATTATTGAGCAGTAAAAATGAGTAGTTTTAGCATTACATTGTATTTATAATTGTATTTGTAGTTAAAGATGTAAACTCTAGTTTACATAGAGTTAGTTTCTACTATTTATTGGTAATTTTGCATTTTAATTGATGATCGTCATTAATCGAAAAAATACATGGTATTGGTTATATTATCGTAAATTACAATCTATTTCGGGCACCACTTCACGCAATGATTATTTTACTTACATTGTAGGCTTCATATGCGGCTGATAATTTGGATTATATCAAGGCCATAACTGCGTTTAAGAAAAAGGAGTATTAGAAGGCGATTGATTTGTGCGACTAGCTCATTCAGGCCGAGCCGAAGTTGCTTGAGGCCTATTTTGTGCGTGGGAAGGCGCATCACGAGCTGATGCATTTGGAGTTGGCTTTAAATGATTTCAAGTTCTTAACCAAGAAGAGCAAGGACGACGACATGATTACGAAGGTCACCGCGCGCGTGGTCCGGATTTGCAATCAGTCGTGCCAGTTCGAGTGCAGCCCGGAGGACTTCTTCTTCGCCGAGGACGAGGAGAAGGACATCACGAACAAGCGCGACTACAAGAACGACCTTGAAGAAGATGAAACGAGCTTGCGCGACATGGCAAAATTCGTAGCTGAAAACTGCTCACTGGATGAACCATTAGTGAAGAAGATCTTCTTCGACTCACTGGCCGAGAACTATTATGATGGATTATTTATTGCCATTGCGAGCTTCAAGCAGCTGTACCCGCTGTACAAGCAGGACATGTACCGCTCGTACACGATCCTGAAGCTGCTCAAGAACCTGCACGACGAGGACTGGGCAGAACTCTCAACGGCCATTCACCAAGTGCTCCCAATCGACGACGACACCATGTACTGGAAATTATAAGATTTCGGCATCACCATGAAAGAAGCAGCAGAGGAAATACAAGACTACGTCCCAGAACGCTTCGGTGACGCTGAACTATTACAAGGATTTATTGAAAAACTAGAAAAAATTGATCTGGAACCCGTATTTGATTTATTTTAAAAAACTGTTGAAGAGAGCCTGACTAAAGTACTAGGACAAAAGATAGTCTTTGATATTAACGTAAGCAGATAATTCGCTAAGGATCAAGTTCTGACTTTAACCTGCTTCAAGGACTTAACATTGAAGTGCAATATTGACACACTTAACGCAAGGTACGCAAACGGACTCAGAATGCTTAATGAGATGAAGAACACGATCATCAACATAAGGAACCACGAATCGCTCACACACGTAAAATACCAAGTGCAAACTGCTTAAAAGTAAATCCCAATAATTACTGAAACATTATCTTACATAACCGTGAACAAAAAGATAAATCAAACTTACCTCAGAATGTCAGAAGTTGTTGACTTCTTCGACGACTGCGCAGACCACTTATTCCTACTTGACCAAGAACACGTTAAAAACGACCACTATGCAGCACTCAACATCTCAAAAGAAGCCAGCCAGACAGAAATCAAACAAGCATACTTCGCCATGGCCAAATACATGCACCCAGACACCCTGCCCAAAAACCTTACAGACGGAGAAAAAGAAATCGTTCAAAGAGAATACGAACAAGTGCAAGAAGCGTACGACGTACTCAGCGACCCAGATAAAAAGAACTTCTACGACCTAACCAACGACCCTCTTGATAACTACAAGATAAAGAGAGCTAAACACGACGGAAGAAAAAGAATTGACAGAGGATATATAGTCAATGGCAGAAAAGAGTGACACACATATTTATATTTCTTTAATTTAACTTTAATATAATAATAATTTGAGAGCAGAAACGTGTAGTTAATTGATTTGGAAATATGAATAATAACAATAGACCTACAACGAATCTCAAAAAGAAACGATTCTTAATTTGAAAACGATATATTAAAAAAATCGTTTTATACATAGAACAACGATTTTAACCACTTCATCGTTTTAAGATATTCTACATATCTACCATCTCATAGATAGAGTAACATATAAAGGTAAAACAAAAGTGGAAAATACTAATAGACATCAGGAAGGCTCAATGCCTTACACACATCAAAATATTTTTATTTAGTTTATAAACTACAATGTATAGTTCTGCCACCTATGAATGGAAGTGAGTCTAATGAAATACATTTAACAGCAATTATATTTAAAGTCCAATAGAATTATTTTATTTATTTTTTGAAAATTACACACCACTTGGACAAGTTATTAGATGTATTCAAAAATGGAACTAATTGATAAAAATATTATCTCTGATTAATATAATGATTATAAAGTTAATAAAATATCTCAGTTATATAATATGAGATAATTTGATCAAAATGAATAAAACGATTGGGCCAATCGAATCGTTTTTGTATCAAAAATCGTTTTAATCAATAAATCGTTTTACCTTTTCAAAGCGTTTCTTTTTGAGATTCGTTGTAGGTCTAATATACACATATAATAAAAATATATTATAGAAGCATTTCATTAGTTTTATAACTAAAATTATAACTAAAATTAATTGATCTTATACAGTATTAGATTTAATAATTTTAAAGATTGAGTAACTGTTAATAATTATAAATTATCATTTATCGAAAGCGAAACCAAAATTAAATAGTATACTAATGAAATCAGATATGTTAAACAACACTAAATAACAGACATTTACAATTTATATTAGTCATTTTTTGGGTTATATTACTTGGTTTATAAATTCGCTCCATAATCATGAGACCAAAACTATCCGAGGAGTAATTATCATAAATTTTATTCGAAAATACCTCATAAATTCTTTATTTGACAAGCAATTACATCAAACTAGCATCATCACTTAACGAGTATGAACTTGTGTGTCCAGGATTCGAATTATTGGTCAACAGTGAAAAGTGTTACTGCTCAAGAAGAGCCCGAATATAAAATATATATCAAACTGATTTTAACTTATTTTTAAACGTAATAAACGAAAAGAACGAAATAGTCCCGAAAACAGAAGAAAACATTCAACCACAAATGCTCGCGCTTGTTTTTGAAGGGGATCACATTAATTGTTGCTAGTATACGAACCAAATGAAGTAAAATGTACTTGAACAAAGCTAAGACTCAACAAAGTAAAAGACATAAGAATAGTCACAAGTACACTCAACACCAAGCTAATCGCACTCAGGACTTTTGAAGCTTAGGCCGAATCACAGGCGCAGTAGCCTAAACGAGGAGAGAATAATTCAAATGCTGGTTGATGACAAGGACTATCACATTCAAATAACATAAATTGCTCCAAATACGCACTACCTCAGCACTGGTCAGGCAACCCTGAAAGCTCCAAGCGCCGAACTATTTGAAGCCCTTGATGAAGCATTATAAATTAAATCTTACGCGTACAATAGGCTCGTTATATTCCTGAACTTCGATGAGCAGTCAATAATCGCATTTTTGAAGCAGTACGAAAATGAACTCAACCAAATCGCTTTCTACGACTTCATTCAAAAATACAACGTCCGGTGCGTTTACGGGAACTAAGTTTATTCCGTTGAATCGCTAAAATTATTATTTGATGTTTTAGTGAGTTCGCCAACTAAAGTTTGAAAAATTAATTTCAATTAGCAAAGTGAAAATAGTACAGTTAAGATAAATAAAATATATTTATAGTATATTTACATGAATATTGCTTGTGTAATCTTAGTATATAGAAATATTTGAAATTTGTGATTTGATGTACCATTTATATGGTGACATAAGCGCCAAAGTATTAATTTTTCACATCATTTTAAATGAGAGCTTCCGAACAGCTTAGATTAGCTAATGAATTCGACCACACATTTGCTTGTTATTTTACTGATTATATACTGAGTGCTGTATTTATGAGTGTTGTATTCTTTTCACTAAAATAAAAATCTCAAACAGTTCAAAATAAGTATATAAAGCTCAGTAGCTGCGCACAAGGATTCTTTATTTCTATTTATTCGTTTATTGGAGGCTACGTTCATTAATATTATATAAATGACAAGGATATTCAACTATTCAATAATTTATGGAACATAGGTACAACTTTTGGAATTATCGGTGTTGACTTGTTACTAATTCTTGGTTTAATTGTTCGTATTAAATGTACAAACTTTATGATAATGAACTGTACGATTTTTATAACTATGACAATGTTAAGCCAGCGATTATTTAAAGAACCACATTAATTGATTGAATACATCTCATGCATAGCTATATTTGTGATAATATACAATTCATAAATATACTAGAGAACACATAAATAGGAAAACTAAAAATTAACAAAACTATGTAACTTAACTTAAATTCTTGGATTTATTATTATATTAGTAGCCGCGATCATTTAACTTACAGGTTTTTGTTCAAACTATGATACATTTAATCACAATGCAATATATCACATTATGTCATCGTTTGGCTTTCCTATGCTTGTAATACCAGTGCTGAGATACAACAATATCAAAAAAATAAGTAAATGATGTGAGTTTCTATGTTTATAAAATTATTGATAACTATATTATATTTATAGACTATTTATAGATTGAAGAGTTTTTGCTTATATAGTTTATAAAAACTCAACTGCTGTTTATTTAATAATCATGTTTGGAGCGATCTCTTATCGTAATTATTATTTTATGCATTTAATAATATATTTGCCACTTCATTCAATAACTTTTTGATCTTTTGGAACTATAAAAAGCAACCAACACTTAATCCATCAAATTATAAGTTGAATAAAAATGTAAAATTAGTGATTGATACCGATTATTAATTAATTTTACTTCTGTTCATTCAAATGCGAACACTCTGTTATGTTGTGTTTTGATCGGTAACGTTCTATCTCTCTTGTGTGTTCTCTTCTTTTTCGTCTTTGTGCCTCTTCTTCAGCACTATTATTAGGAATATAACTATCACGATCATGACGGCAATTATTGGAACCGTGATTGCAATCGTTATAATCATGCTGCCCTGGTCCGTTTAACATTTTCCGGCCACATTCTTGTAGTTTTGAGCGCATACGCAACTATCAACGTTAAAAATGGAATTCTTATCAGTATCTTAACACGAACTGCACTCTCCGTCCAATATTACTTAGGAAATACTCCAACAGTTGGTGCACTAGTTTGGATCAGAGCCAGCGAAACCGGTTTATTCATCACAAATGCACTCATTTTCATTGTCCTTAAGCTTTAAACCTGTTCCACACGGTAAACAAGCGTTTATATTAGTAATGGCGTTTTAACTCCAACAATTTGTACAAGAGTTTTCATCAGGGCCAGCAAAACCAGATTAGCTGTCGCATTCGCATTATTTTGAAACTTAATTAAAGACAGTGTTTTATGGGCAATTAACACAACTTCCAGCTACGATTTTTTGACCGTTTTACCAGCAAGAGAAACAAACGCCATTAATATCAACGAAGCCGCTAGACTCGTCGCAAACGCACACGTTATTGACTAAAATTTGATTTAGTCCGCAATTAATCTAATCGCACTTGCCCTGATTAAATACTGTTCCTGGTTCACATGATTTACAAACGCTTTATAAAACAATTTGGTTGCTTGTCCAGCAATTTGTGCATTATACTGATCCGTCACCAATATACCCTTTTGATTCGTCACATGAACAAACACCAGCTTAAAAAGTAGCCCCAGAAGCACAAGGTTGGCACTCGTCATTTAAAATTTATAAATTATTTGCCCAACAATTAGTGCAACTTGATGGATCAGAACCTGCATATCCCAAAGATTGATCACAAACACATTTTCTATAATAATATACAGATCCCGAACCACAACTAATGCATAAATTATTTTCAATTATTTTACTCGCACCCCAACAATCCTCACAATTATCACTAGGTCCAACGTATCCCTTATTAGCATTACAAATACATTTATTATTTGAAACCTTGTTATTTGGTGGGCAGGCTTAGCAGGCTCCTGAGACTACTATTTAGTTTGAGCTCCAGCATTTTACACATTGGTCTGATGACGGCCCTACATAGCCAAGAAGTTCGTTACACGCACATTATTTCGTATTTTAATTAAATATAGTTTAGAATGAACATTCTTAGCAGTTTCTATTGATTATCTCCTAACCATTTCCCCAACAATCTGTACACGCACTGGGATTCGACCCTACGAAACCAACTGATTCATCGCAAAGGCATTCATTTAATTTATATTAAGTATTTACTTTTAATCCAGTTCCACACTGTACACATGTTCCTGTGTTAACCAAGGCGTTTTAATTCCAGCAGCTCAAACAATTATTAGCATCAGGTCCAATATAACCTTGAGCGGCATCGCACTCGCATACATTAGTTATTGTGTCGAAATATGTTCCTTAAGGGCAGTCAGCGCAGCTTCCGGCTACAATTTTTTGACCGTTTTACCAGCATGAGAAACAAATACCGTTTACTTCGACAAATCCACTCTAAATATCGCAAATGCACACGTTGTTCACGGAAATTTAACCCGTTTGGCAGTAATCACAATTGGTTACGTATGGCTGTGTTTCCACTACAATAGCTTTCAAGTCTTAACATTTTTCGCAGTTGTCTATATTAACTCCAGCGTATCCATTATCTTTATCACAAAAACACTATCCTTAATAAAATGTTGTTTTTTATGGACACGGTGAACATATACCGTTTGAAACTATCAAATTTTATCCCCAACAATTTTCACACCCAGAAGCGTCACCAACATAACCAGACGATTCATCGCATGTGCACACATAGTTCAAAATTATAGCACCGGTATGGCACACATTTTTCTTCATTATGGATGTGCACTGCCCTTGAACTTCTGCCTCGTTTTCTTTACATTTTTCAACGCAGAATTTCCCGTCTGAACTGAGAAGATTTTTACAAACGCAATTTTAATCGTTCAGCTCGAACCCGAGTTCGCACGGCTGAACTTATTGAACCAATAGTAGGACCAACATTTAAATGGAGTGAGTTGTTTGAAATTTAAAATACCTAGGAATGTGAAAAGTGTTAATATATTTGCGAAGCTAAACAAATTGTTTGATTTAAGAATTAATTTGTTTAGCAATATTTAATTTGTAATAATTACGATACTTACTAATGTTTAATATTCAAACAATTTGTTTAATTTAATTTTTATATTTAGAAAAATATAATAATAATTCTAAATTAAAATCATAAAGCCAGTATAGACGTGAGGTTTAACCTTTGTTAGATTCCAACAAGCAGACTTCTGATTAATTAATGAAAAACTATCACAAATATTTTACAACTACATTATATATAGGTATAAGTTCATTCAGAAAATCTTTTGTTGATGTTGTGGTTCTATTATAAAACAAAATATGAAGAATTCACGAATATAATATTTAAAATTTTCAATTCATAGGAGAATATACAAAGGAGAATATACAATTTTCACAGTGCAAATCTATCTTCTATTATGATTATTCTATATATTATTCTATATAATCTTCAACATAATTTAATTGAACAACTGTTTTAGTAAGTATGCGGTAGAAGATTAATTGAGTTGAGAGGTTTATTTTATGTTATTAATTTTGTTGAAACGAAATAATGTTAAGCTTGTCAGTATTTCCACTTCGCAAATAATTAACAAAATTCTCGAAAACGACTTCAACCATTTAATAGGTAAATTACTATTTTTGTGTTCAATATATATTAAAACATATTATTCGTATTTTAAATCACTTTATTCATTTTTTATAAATGTGTGTGTACCCTCTTATGTCATTTTATTCGCACTTACTTTTGTATATACATGATAGTGTTTATATGCTTCTATTACTGGTCCTTTAATTGGGCTTACTACTGGTTGGTTACAACCTTCAATTTTTCTTTCGTCGTTTTCTTTAGTTTTACTTCTTTAAACACAGGATATTAAACAACTTAATTCAATTACAACTTCTCTAAATTTTATGATAATTCTTTACCAAGTCGACTTGGTCTAAAAGTTCCAACATATTCAAGCCCTATTGATTTAATATACTCAACTACGTCAATGTCTTTCCACGGTTCTGATGTGGTCTCGATTCCGTCTTGGGCCTTATCGATAGCAAAATCGCATGGTGTACTGTACAAAGATCAGTTCGGCAACACTCAAACTTCCTACATATCCTTATCTGCAGATCAGATTGCGCTATTCCCTTCAAACACTGCGTACAAGCGCTCTCCACTTACTATCTACACAGATTTCATGACTAAGTTCGCACACAGCGCGTTCTCCTTCATTTAACAAAACGTAATTCAAGAAATACAAATCGGTCTCGGCCCTGACGGTGAACTAAAGTACCCCTCAAACAGTCAGAACTGGAAGTTCCCAGGAATAGGCGCGTTTTAGTCCTTTGATGATCTGTTCGTTGAATAACTTCAGAAGGCGGATATTTTTGGTTTGAAAATTGATTACCTCCACTGGACGCTGGTGACTACAACTCAAGGCCGGATGAAACCGAGTTCTTCCAATTCGGGTTCAAAAGCGCAGAAGGAAAGTTCTTCACTCAATTCTACTAAGATAAACTCGTACAGCACGCGGTAGACGTAACAGTTGGATACAACAATATTATTCAAAACGGGCTCAACACATATGAAACGATAATCTAAGCTCTCGATGGGGTTTAAATAGAAATACCAGGACTAGAACTTACGAACGCACAATTCAGCAAATTTGAATGCAAAAGCAATCCAGAAAACCTGATCCAATAAATTATTGAAGCAGCCAGAATTTACGGAGGAGCTTTAGGTGGACAGAATCTGAATTCTTCAATCTAAAATTCATACGAGTAAATTTTAAAGTAACTTACTTCAGGGAAAGGTACATTCACACAATTCACATATTTTGGTTTTGGTTCAAACGATTTATTTAACGCAGAACAACTGGATAATTTAACAGAATTCGTTAAGCAGATTTAAAAATTGTGATAAGTAATTATTTTTCATATGTGATGATTCAATTTTTATTAATCACACCCATTCAAAAATAAACTGGCGGTTTAACATCAATAATGCTTTTCCATCGTCCTTTAAACAACTAAAAAATTAATGTTACGTAGGTTCATATTAATATGTTTTATTATAATATAATATTATTAAAATTATATTTATCACAGTAATTTAAGTATGTAATTATTTACACTATATTATCCATTATATAGTTTAAAGTTGTATATTTGTTATATATTGTAATTAAACATTAGAAACACTATAATTTTAGTTAAATTTCATAAGTTTAATAAAAGTTTAATTGTTAGCGTCTTATTTTATATACTTGACACGCATTTTGACATGATTTAGAATGTTCTAATATGATATTTATGAATATTATATTGGGGCAAAAAATGATATACAGCTCACCACTCCACTAAAAATCACAAAATTTAGCACTATGTATCTGCACTATGTATCTGCACTATATATTTTGATATTTAAATATATTTATATTATATACTTGAATCAACCTACCAAAATGTAGTATGTAGAGGTACTCAGACAAAAACAGTTTCAATTTTTTATCTTTCAGGTATATTAATATTGTATGTTAAGTATTAGAATATGTTTTATCATTGTTAAAAGTGCTTATAATATACATAACGCTCACTGTAAATCAGTCAGTACAATCATAATGCGATAATAATGCACAATTTCCATTGTTACAGACATTGCATGATACTCCACATCCATTTTAAAAGCAGGTTCCAGTAAACTAACTGCCTGATATTGAAGCTACAGACGTTTTAATTTAATCAATTTGATATTATAAACTGCTTATTTACGTATTCAAGTTTCCAAGTTGACTATTAAATGTATTTGAATTCGTTTACAGTGTACTTATTTAAGAAATAATTGTTACTATCTACCCTGTTTATTATGTAATTTTGTTACTTAAAGTTGAATTTAATTATTGCAAATTATATGTTGATAAAATCATATTATTTATTATTGTTGTATTCAAGTTATGTATATCATTATCCATAGACAACATTGATTGACTCATATATTAATATGAATTATACATAGAAGTGTTTAATTATGAAAGTTTTAAGCTAAATGAAGAGTTAATAGATGATAGTTCTGCTTAAACGTTTGTAAGATTATTGTATACACTACTTTCTAATTATTGCATATCTTGACTTATCTAGAGCGCAAGTTATTGTATTTTGTCATTAATGCTTGAAATATTATTAATTTGATATAGTTCTAAATTGGTGAATTAATTAATTATATTGACACATATACTATCATTGTAAATATAGCCTTCAGAACATACACATTACGAATATTCAAATACAAATGGGTATTCACAGCTTTATGTGTAATTTTTATTTACTGACCCATTAACTAATTCATCTAAACAAATACCATACACGGGTGTACTATTTATACATATTTAATAACATTCTGCAATCAATTATTATGAGAGTGCGACCGCAGACAAATATTATACGCCTACTTAATTGATTAATGAACTGCAAATCTTCACTGAATTAATTTATACTAAAACTGAAGGAATCTATGATGTAGAAACAATATTACCATTATCAGGATTATCATGTATATTATATCCAACAATGGAAATGTTATCTAAATTGAATGAAATTATATTATCAATAATATTATAAACAAGCCCGCCACATTTTTATGAATTAAACCTAAACTAAACATGCGATTTCTGCATAAATATTTCATTCAAAGAATTTTGCATAATAGTTGCTAAACACTAACCTATAGCATTAAATATTAATGTTGAAGCATCTAGTTTCAAGTTGCATGTTTAACATATGAGTGAACCATATACTATTTGAAACTTTATTGAAACGTTAATAGTAGAGCTTAAAATGTATTAATAATTATTATTTATAATACCGAATACTGCAAAGTTGTTAACATTTATAATATCAAGTTCCATTGTTGCCTGTGATATTGTTTTAGTAAATATGTATATATTGCTAGATTTTTGAGACAGAATCATACTGTTGTTTACTATTATATTGTTAATATATTTCGATTTTTAACAAAAGTTATACACTTGACTATTAACTTAAAGTTCTTGAGAACATACATTTTACTTAGTTTACAATTGTTTACACATTATAATAGAAAATATCATTATACTTTTAATATATATTTAATTTGAATTATATATTTGTATTTATGATCATCATAGACTTAATACCTTCTATTATTAAACAAAGCTGGTATTTCTGCAGTGTCTCTTCAGCTCTTACGTCAGACGTTGAGTTTAATCGTTCAAAAGACTATTCTTTATTATTTTCACACTATTGTACTAAATAACCACATTATTGTACTTAGTACTAGTATTTATTCTTTTTGAATGTAAATTATTATAAGTGTTGAATACTCTGTGATTTTTGAATCCTTAGTTTAATGTGAATATCATTGAATACTCTATAGAGTTTGTAATTTTTGTAAGATTAATTTTGTAAATTTTACTGGCTTCGGAGTTCCACGAATCATTTATATAATTAATATAATGCATACATCCTAGATATCAGTTCAGCACTAAAATAATACTTTGAAGCTCATATTCTAATTGGTAAACTCGTAGGTTCTTTAAACGCAACCTGGACGTAGGGGAAGAAGAATATTCTAGAGTTTAGGCTTTGCTAAAGAATGTTTCATCGTTTTGGGTTGAGTGCTATTATATACGTTACATTGTTCAACACACATCAGCTAGTAAATGGCGTATCATAATTAGTAAAACAAGCACACATTAATAAAAGTAAATTTATGTTAATATTGCACACAAATCGTGGTTTCAAAGGTACATTGTTGAATTGAAGACAATTTAATCAATCTATAATATGTGTGATTTCGGGTGACCTATATATTATTAAATGTTTATGAGAAGATACCAAAGATCGCTGATACCGCTGAAAACTGATGACTCACTCAATTGATATATAAGACTGTAAGAAGTCTAGAACAATGAAGATGTTCTGAAACAGGTATCCCTACCGCCCAGTAGGAAAAGAAGTCAAGCCAAGAAGCGACAGAATTAGATGGATAATTTTGTCAGCTGGATTTTCATCTCTTAATATTTATTTTAGTTGTGTCACTCGTTTATTCAATATTTTTGATAAAATTAAAATGTGTGGCAACTGATAGTGATGCTGATTAAAGTTTAGTAAAAATAACTTTTATTCGGATGCAGACATTCTAATTATACTTAGTCTTGTTTGAGTATATAAAATTGACACTAAGAAAATACATATTTATTCTTAGCAGATTGTAGTTTATCTTGGATATTCGACTAATAGTATAAAATACAACCTGATTTTAAAACCGTAATCATCATTAACTACAAATTTAGCTTTAGTACGTAAAATATAAAGTCGTGTATTTTTGGGTTGAATTATTAAGTAACGACTCGAAAAATAATTACATATTTATATAGTCAGGTTATTTGAAGTCTAACAGCTCTAGTTAGCTGTAGTTTAAGCAAAGTGATAAGATATATATTATAACACGATGACGTATAAAATAATACTATCATTTCTGAATTGACATAATTTGGTGACATTATAAAAATTAACATTAAAATATAGGGTCCTACATGTACATAGTTACAGAAGCAAAGAACGCATGAAAATATCATTTTAAATGTTCCTGTGATTAAAGTAATTAACAATTGAGTGGATGTTTTTGAGATGTACCAAAAGAATGAGCCGATATATATTTAAGTGTGGTAATTGTCAATAAGTGAGCAAAATTCATACTCAAAATTCTGAAAAATGGTTCTACATTTCAAATAATTGTTAGTTAATTAAATGATAATAATTGAATCTTTCAATTTATCCTAACACTCGTTAACTGTGATCACACTTTTGTAAAGATATTTTGCATATCTGTATAAGTTAGCTCATAATTCAAATTATTAAAGAAGTAGAATACTCTGCGATTTTAGAATCTTCTCATCAATTAATACTCTGCTGCTATCTTATTTGTTGTAATTTTGTTCTCATTTGCATTTATACTATAATTTTTCTACTTTGATTGAACATAATGTTTTCACTTTTATGATTAAATTATAAACTTTTGAAATATATTGTTGACGTTATATATATTTTCGCGTAGTAGTCCCCTACTCAACCAAAAGGTGTTATCAACACATACATCTCCTAAACAAACTCTATTAGTCCGAAAGAGCTAACGGAGATTCTGTGAGGAGGTTTGACGTGTGATAACACCGTGCGAGACATTTGGTTAGAGAGGAATGCTGTTGTTTTCTAATTGATCATTGGTTAGAAAGGAAAGAAAATGTAATGATCAGAGTAAAAACGTGACCAGTATAGACGTAATTCACGTTCTGATGCATTCATTTTTGACTGTTCTTTAGTTATCAAAGTATTTTTTATTTTGTTGTTATTTAAATTCATGTACTGTATTATGAGTTATTTATGGTTACGGATGTGTCTCTTCGTATTCAAATGGACTGGTGTATTCAAGTTGATCGTGATATTCTAGTTAGTCGGTGTATTCAACTGTCCCAGGGTACTCAAACCGGACGTTATTATTTTCACACTATTGTACTAAATAACCACATTATTGTACTTAGTACTAGTATTTATTCTTTTTGAATGTAAATTATTATAAGTGTTGAATACTCTGTGATTTTTGAATCCTTAGTTTAATGTGAATATCATTGAATACTCTATAGAGTTTGTAATTTTTGTAAGATTAATTTTGTAAATTTTACTGGCTTCGGAGTTCCACGAATCATTTATATAATTAATATAATGCATACATCCTAGATATCAGTTCAGCACTAAAATAATACTTTGAAGCTCATATTCTAATTGGTAAACTCGTAGGTTCTTTAAACGCAACCTGGACGTGTAGGGGAAGAAGAATATTCTAGAGTTTAGGCTTTGCTAAAGAATGTTTCATCATTTTGGGTTGAGTGCTATTATATACGTTACATTGTTCAACAATAATATCAGTTATAAATTACATATCATAATTAGTAAAACGTTTTACACATTAATAAAAGTAAATTTATGTTAATATTAATAATAAATCGTGGTTTCAAAGGTAATACTGTTGAATTGAAGACAATTTAATAAATCTATAATATGTGTGATTTCTGGTGACATATATTAAACTAAATGTTAATGAGAAGATACCAAAGATCGCTGATATCGCTGATAGCTGATGAGTCACTCAATTGATATATAAGACTGTAATAAGTCTAGAACAATGAAGATGTTCTGAAACAGTCATCTCTACCGCCCAGTAGGAAAAGAAGTAAAGTCAAGACGCTACAGAATTAGATGGATAATTTTGTCAGCTGGATATTCATCTTTTAATATATATTTTAGTGGTGCCACTCGTTTATTCAATACTATTGATAAAATTAATATGTGTGGCAACTGATAGTGATGCTGATAAAAGTTAAGTAAAAATAACTTTTATTCGTATGCAGATCCATTCTAATTATACTTAGTCTTGTTTGAGTATATATAATTGACTTTAAGTAAATACATATTAATTCTTTGCAGATTGTAGTTTATCTAGGATATTCGACTAATAATACAAAATACACCTGATTTTTAAACTGTAATCATCCTCAACTACAAATTTAGCTTTAGTACGTAAAATACAAGTCGTGTATTATTGGGTTGAATTATTATGAAACGACTCGAAAAGTAATTACATATTTATATAGCCTATGTTTTGCTTTCGAAAGTCTCAATGAAGTCTGTTTGTGCTGTATCAAGGAAGTGATATATACATATATATTATAACACGAGGACGTATAAAATAATACTATCATTTCTGAATTGACATAATTTGGTGACATTATAAAAATTAACATTAAAATATAGGGTCCTACATGTACATAGTTACAGAAGCAAAGAACGCATGAAAATATCATTTTAAATGTTCCTGTGATTAAAGTAATTAACAATTGAGTGGATGTTTTTTATTATTTTCACACTATTGTACTAAATAACCACATTATTGTACTTAGTACTAGTATTTATTCTTTTTGAATGTAAATTATTATAAGTGTTGAATACTCTGTGATTTTTGAATCCTTAGTTTAATGTGAATATCATTGAATACTCTATAGAGTTTGTAATTTTTGTAAGATTAATTTTGTAAATTTTACTGGCTTCGGAGTTCCACGAATCATTTATATAATTAATATAATGCATACATCCTAGATATCAGTTCAGCACTAAAATAATACTTTGAAGCTCATATTCTAATTGGTAAACTCGTAGGTTCTTTAAACGCAACCTGGACGTGTAGGGGAAGAAGAATATTCTAGAGTTTAGGCTTTGCTAAAGAATGTTTCATCATTTTGGGTTGAGTGCTATTATATACGTTACATTGTTCAACAATAATATCAGTTATAAATTACATATCATAATTAGTAAAACGTTTTACACATTAATAAAAGTAAATTTATGTTAATATTAATAATAAATCGTGGTTTCAAAGGTAATACTGTTGAATTGAAGACAATTTAATAAATCTATAATATGTGTGATTTCTGGTGACATATATTAAACTAAATGTTAATGAGAAGATACCAAAGATCGCTGATATCGCTGATAGCTGATGAGTCACTCAATTGATATATAAGACTGTAATAAGTCTAGAACAATGAAGATGTTCTGAAACAGTCATCTCTACCGCCCAGTAGGAAAAGAAGTAAAGTCAAGACGCTACAGAATTAGATGGATAATTTTGTCAGCTGGATATTCATCTTTTAATATATATTTTAGTGGTGCCACTCGTTTATTCAATACTTTTGATAAAATTAATATGTGTGGCAACTGATAGTGATGCTGATAAAAGTTAAGTAAAAATAACTTTTATTCGTATGCAGATCCATTCTAATTATACTTAGTCTTGTTTGAGTATATATAATTGACTTTAAGTAAATACATATTAATTCTTTGCAGATTGTAGTTTATCTAGGATATTCGACTAATAATACAAAATACACCTGATTTTTAAACTGTAATCATCCTCAACTACAAATTTAGCTTTAGTACGTAAAATACAAGTCGTGTATTATTGGGTTGAATTATTAAGAAACGACTCGAAAAATAATTACATATTTATATAGCCATGTTATTTGAAGTCTAAAAGCTCTAGTTAGCTGTATCAAGCAAAGTGATAACATATATATTATAACACGATGACGTATAAAATAATACTATCATTTCTGAATTGACATAATTTGGTGACATTATAAAAATTAACATTAAAATATAGGGTCCTACATGTACATAGTTACAGAAGCAAAGAACGCATGAAAATATCATTTTAAATGTTCCTGTGATTAAAGTAATTAACAATTGAGTGGATGTTTTTGAGATGTACC
>CAXDID010000317.1:0-66200 GCA_963988835.1 Hexamita inflata | reverse complement strand
ATTTATAACAGCATAAATTATTAAGATTGATAAGTTAAAAACTTATATTTTCAACGATAGGAGAGACAAAACTAGTACCAGTACATCAAATGCGCAATATATAGTTAAATTAAGTGTAAATATCAAAAACTAATAGTTATTTCTAATACCAATATCGCATCCTAACCACGAACAATGGTGATCAAAGAAAACAACACAATTATTACATGTTTTACAATGTGAAGTAGAGGGGGCCTTATGTTGTTTACACGTTTTACATACAGGTGAAATTATGGCTAATGACTTGCTCATCTAGTATTTCTCTACAACATTATCATTTAATTATTCATTTTTATATAATTTGTTTGGTGGTAGTATGCCTGGATCCATGAACACAGTTAATAATAATTGAATCACTTGATTTAAAGAAAATATCAAATAAATCAGTTAATATATTAATTTAGTTTTGTTTAAAGCACATAAATTAATACACGCACAATTTGAAACGATTAGTAATGTTGTGGCAAAAGCATATTTATTCAACCGTTTCATATGAAGTGTAATAAAAGTAGTTAAAATAATTTACGAGAATGATAAAATATATTTAATGTTTATTGACCATTTCAAATGAATGTAATCTTCTTTGACATAGACGGAGTAATTGTGAAAGAATGTGGTGTGGCTGAATTTGGTTATGGATTTTTGATATAACTGCTTTCAGAGCCGGATTTTGATCTGACAGCTAGACTAGAAGATTTATGTGTAAAGCCGCAGTATTTGAAGATAGCTCACGAAACTCGTAATTTGGTTAAAGGTAAGCACCCTGTTGATAAGATCAAGATTTTTAAGTAGTATTTGGAGTCTTCTGTGAAATCTGATGACGCTTGGTGTGTGACTCAGTGGTACAACGCACAGCGTAGATATATTTAGAAGAATTATCCGGTTGAGTAGTATATAATGCCAGGTATAATGTCCGTTTTCAGCTCCATTCAACAGTTAAGATCTAAGCATCAGATAAAAGTTGTAGCCGCGACCGCGAATGAGCAATGGTAGGCCACATGGCTCCTCTAGTACGCTGGTGTATACTCCTTCTTCGATGACGTGCTTGGATACCAATTGGAATCACTAACTGATCAGCCGAGGTCCAAAGTTGAGATGCTCGCAAACTACCTTCAACCAATTTAAAATATAAAATCAAAGATAATGATCGGTGATGGAATCCCGGATATGAAAGCTGGCAGAATGAACGACTGCGTTTGCCTCGGAATTGGAGCGGAGGAGCTCAAAACGGCCGGAGCTGATGAAGTGTTCGGGGAAGAGGATTATGAAAAGTTGGCAATCACCATTTAAAAGGTTGTTGAAGGTAAGTGACCTGATAGTTACATAAATTCTCAATTTTTTGTCTGGGTTCTTGATTCTTTTCACTTTCAAAAATTGTCTGTTTATATTTTGATATATATTTGATATATATTTTGCATAAGTTAAGTAATAAATGCGGATGAATGATAATGATTTTACATGTTTATGTAAGATGTTTAAATACTAAATAATAACCCAATCTTCACTGGAACTTGGAGCATGGATACTTGACAGATAAGTCGCAGTAAGCTCTAGCAGTCAAACCTTGTTCTTCTTGGAATGGGTTCTTGTTACCCTAAACTTCAACAACTCTAAGATATTGAGCGTGTTGCAAATCAGTGCTGGCATGGTTGATGTCCCAATCGATCATGTCATCGATATTTGGCCATAATTTGGTGATTGGTCCAGCTTGAGTTGGATATCTGATGTAGAAGTAAGCAGTGGCTCTAGCAAGGTCACCCTTGAAGGCTTCACGTGGTTCAAACATACCTTCATTGCTGGTGCTTCCATAACCCATACCGTCGCAGGTGGACCAGTTTTCTGGGTCAGATGGCTTGGTGGTAACCTTCTTCTTGTTGTTACCATACCAGATGATCTTGGACTCTTCGGCAACGGTGCCGAATGGATAATGCCATCTACCAGAGTTGACAATAGCCCAGGCACCACGTAAGTGGTGCATATCAGACTTCATTGGTTCAGCCTCATTGAAGAAGGACTGTGGGACGGTGTGTTCACAATTCAAATCACCAGCAGAGTTGCACTTGGTGTTCATTGAATCATATTTGCATGGCATACGGAAGCCAGTGTAGACGCAGTAGACAGCCTGGTCCTTTGGATCATTGTAGACGTATCCATACATCTCCTTACGAGCGCGGTCATAACCAAGGCTCTTAGCACCTTTGTCAGCATAACCCTTAAGAGCAGTACGAAGTTCTTGACCGTACAGTCCTGGGAAAAGTTCACTTGTAACAAGAGAGAACAGCATCCTTAGGAGTGGAATTTCATGTTAAACATACAGCTTCAAAATAGGTTAAATGCAATGATACACGAATACTAAATCTAGAAATTATGGGACAAATTTGACATACATGGGACAGGAATTAACGGAATTAATCAAATAGAGTCATACAAAGAAGCATAGTGTTGAATATACGACACTAAAAATTAGTAACTTTAAAGCGCAATTTCAAGTTGTTTGATTAGTCGTAAACATGTATATATTATGCTGTTTAATTTGTACTAAATAACTCAATATACAGTATTTCACCTGTATACATTTCATATACACATTCATAAGGGTAACCTTTTGATTATTAAATGACTTTCATTAAATACATGTAATTCACATTGTAATACATAACCTCAGAATTGTTACATTTTAAAAATAAAATGACTCACTTAACTGTAACCGTATCATCAGTACTAAGGCTCGATTTAATCATTCCATCTTCATCTCATAAATCATGACAATCCACAAATTCAAACTTAGTTACACATAACGTTACCATAAACTAATCTCAACATCGTTTATACTAAAATATTGTATATTATTTAGTTGGGTTTAATTTGCTACTAATATCCAAATTATTCAGATTCAAGTAATTTTGATTGTATCACATGCAATTTCGCTCTGATTCTTTTCTATCATCGAATATATATTATTATTACAAAAATGAAGCGAACATTAAAATTTATCAACGTATATCAATATCATATATAATTTTATTCATACCACATCAATGATGAAAAATTAAATTAATTGATACTAATTAAAATAAAGTGCTGAATTGAAAGAATATTATGATATCCGTTTTAACTTAAAGCGGAGCAAAAACGGTGAATGAAATTAAAATAATTATAGTTCGCTTCACTAATAAAAATAATGTTCTCCCGTTTTTCGCGCAACCTTCGTCTACGTTTAGTTATTCGATATAAAACTAATAATATTGGAACGGTGAGAAAAATATTTAATCCAAAACGCACTATTTTGCCGCACGTAGTACACCAAAACCACAAAAGATGACGAATTTCGAGTTTTAATAGCTAAAACAATTATATTACAAACGTTTTGAGATCTAGGTAGGTTTTTAATACGCGGCTATCAATATTGAAAGTTATATAATTCTGATAGGTTCACTGTTTGAGTATATTTCTATAATTAACACCTCCGAAGACTCCAAAATCAATATTTTATCAAAATGCATTAACATCGCTTAATTGAATTAATAAGCATATTTGAGATTAAAACAATATTTATGAGTAAAAATTAAGTATTTCACTGATAACTATCAAACACATTCAGCTTATGAAAGAGTTGGGCAGCTCGAGCAACAAATTGTAAGAGCACTTCAACAAAGTTTGGAGCGGAATTAGCAAAAATGGTAAAAGTTAGCTGAATATGTCTCAGCAAGCTAAATTGACCCCACAGTTTCAGGTCAAAAATCGAGAACAAAATTTTGAATTTTATGATTTCCTCACTTTTAAATCTTTCACCACAACTGCTTTGATTCTATGGGCATTCACCATTTTGACCAATTGCTGTACTATAATACATGATTCCAGTTAAAGTGTTCTAAAGAGTAAATTCTAAAATTTCAAATTGACTTTAAATCCGTTAAGTTTTTCTACAACTCACAGCCTAGCAATACTTCTGGAATATTGGCTATATAAGTATGTACATCTCTCTATTCAAGTCCAAAATCAAAACTTTATGACTATCGCTGAATTTTACAAAGCAATTGAAGTCAAGGCCAAAACAGAATTTGACTTTTGTAACTAAATTTTCATTAAGATTCATACCATTAAAACAAGCTTTTGATATTAGTTCTTAATAGTAGCTTCAATCAGAATCTCTATATTGTAGTTGGATCCATGAAATCTTAATCAACCATATCATTTTTCAACTTTTCTAAAAGAGTAATAATTTTAGTTCTAACCAGCATTTTAAACTGTTATATATAACAATAATGAGTGAGCCACGATAGTTGTGTAATTCAAGGCAGTTTTAGAAGAAATTTTTGAATGTTTGAAATACGAAGATCAACATGAGTTGAGTGAGTCATATTATTTCTATAATGTTTATACATATTCATAATCTGTTTGATACTGTTTATTGTCGTCAATAAAAAGTAAGTTCAAAATGAGATTAGATTTTTATGTTAGCTAAATTTAATCAGCAGGCTAAGATGAGCTGTATAATTTATGCTCTCTCAAAGTCATGTTATTTTACTTCAGCTTGAGTCTTGGCTTCTTTTATTTTCATTTTTGCTGCATACACGAAGTAATGACTTATAATATTTTATGATACTACAACTACCAGCAGTTATCTGAAATAACTCAATGGTTGTAGATTACAAGAACCTAAGTTTCCAGCATTTTTGCTAGGCTGCATTAAATTTGTTGTTTATTGAAAAAACATGAATCTTGTAATATTCAAGATTTTCCTATGTTTCTAGTTTCCAAATGAAGCTAGTTTCGACAGTTGGAAGGTGTTTTAATTTTAATTTGTACACGGCCTCGTCATAACGGTTGGTAACATAATGCAACATATTATATTAAGATTAAAAATTTTATGTTCATCCTACATGTTGTTTAATTATGTTCCCTGCAATTTTGACAACAAAGCGTGAGTAAGCTCATCTACTAGTTCAGTTTTCTTCTTTTGTCGACCACTTAAAGTGGAATGGTTTGATTGAAATTTATAAATAGAATTATGATAAAATACCTGGTCAATTTAGGAATCCTATGAATATTATAAATATTAAATAGTAAGCCTCCACTCCAGTTTCGGCGACGTTGAAGTGCTCTAAATTGTACATGCGTATATTATGAACTTTATAACTAATGAGTTATTTTCTGTTTGAAAAGAAAGTTTTCATTTTTAATGCAACTTAATTACTAGCGTAACTACTTTAGAGAAGTGATTGGATTTTAGATATCTCTCATCATGTTGGCTGTTTAAAGTTCTTCTTATGTTGGTGGGTCTTGGTCTAAATTGAAGTTATTGAAGTCTTAATCACCTAAAATGAAGTTATTGAAGTTTGGATGTAGTTGAATAGATTCTGCATCTATGATTTTGTTTTATCCTGCATCAAATTGGGATAACTATTTCAATTCCATCAGTGGTAGAAGATAGACAATTTTATTTTCGGATATACTTAATTCTTCCAGCTTCTTCAGTGGTCTTAAAACATCTAGGTTAACTAAATTACAAAATACCAATGATAAATAAGTTAGATTAGTTAAGTATTGAACAGTTGTGATGTCAATTTCTTCATTACCATCGAGACATAATACTTCTAAGTTGATAAGTGGTCTCAAAGCATCCAAGTTAACAATATTACAATTTGTTAACTACAATTTAGTTAGATTAGTTAAGTACTGAAGTGATGTGATATCAACTTTAATATGATCAAGATTCAATTCTTCTAAGTAGATAAGTGATCTTAAGGCTTCAGTTCCACGAAGTGCACAATGTGTTAAGCTTAGTTTAGTGAGTCCAGTCATCTGTGAAAGTGGACTAAAATCAGTTATATAGTTATGTAGTGTTAGTTCTTTTAGTTTTTTAAACTGAAGTATTTCCTGAACAAGCGTATTTAATTTTAGTTTATCTTAAAAATTTTAAATATCTAAAACTTCAAGGTTTTCGAGCTAACAGTCTTTTACGCTTTAAATACCACAATCCATTATTTTTAATTTTTTAATAGTTGAGCTTTCTAACAATGGAACAATATTCTTACACTCATAAAGATACAGTTAATTAATCTTCAAAGCATTTATGAAGTTCAAGCTTTTCAGATCTGGATCCTATTAGATTCTAAGTGTCCCATCTTAGATTGTGCTCTTGTAATTTTGTATCATTTTCCTGTCGTATTTAGATAAATTATATAGTGTCTCTGGAGCCTCACTTTAATTGGTTTCACTTGGGTTATTCTAACTACAGAAAAGTTTCTTAAATATTTATTTCATTTGTGTTGGAAGTGGAGTACAGAATTAAAATACTGTATTAATGTCATAGATATATCTAGTAATTCAATATAAACTTCCATATTACATATCAAAGTTGTGTGTTTAATTCGGTGACACAAGTAGTATTCACTACTATTAGCTATCAAATCTTACCTGAGACTAAACATAACTCAATAACATGCAAAAATGAATTCTAAGCTATTTTTGATTTAGAAAATTATTTATTTACACAACTCCTGAAAAACAGATGATATTGATGAAGTTGTATAATCTAGGTATTGACTCAAAAAGGACCATAGATACAGCAAAATTTATTAACTCGTATTGACTAGAGTCTCTGTTATTAAATTTATCTTCTTGATTAAATAATTCCAGCCTCAGAAAGGACCAAAAGTTTATGTAGTTTGTGCTTTAAATACCTTTACATGTGTAATATGGCTGTGAATATAAAACAGGAAACCGCGAAGTCATAATATTATCAAAAACGGGTGACCAGTCGTTATTTACAGTATATTTACTGTGGTGTGTTGCATTTTTATAATATTAATTATATCATCTAAATTTGACTGTATTTTGGTGACTGATGTGGCAACTTCACACTAAATATATTATATAATTCTTTTGTCCTTATTAGCATTGTAGGTATTATTGATTGGAGTTGAGTATAATTATACGTTGATTAACCGTTCAAAAATATGAACCGTTTTAAAGCGCTTTCAAAACGTAGGTTCATATTCTTGTTCTTATGTTACTGAAAGCTAAAAACTAAAAACGATTCGAACGAAAACGGTAAATATTTAAACAGAATGTTCTCTTATTGTCTTTGGTTCTCGGTTATTTATTATGGCAGCTCGAGATGATTTGTGATGTCTTCTTTATGTACAAACATATAAAATATTACATTATTTATTTATTTTATTTATGGCTACATATTAATTTACTAGTTACTGGATCTTTGTCCACAAATCCAAACTTAGTTACACAATAACGCTACCGCAAACTATTCTTAATATTATGATTATACTATATACTTTTGATTATAAGGTTCAAATATCAATTATCATACTTAATTAACAATCCTATATAACACAAGTTAGCTTGCTGATTTAGAGTCTAAGTAAGTTGCATTTTAATGAAATGACGCAAAATAAATGAAATATTATCACTCTTCTATAACTTTGATGTATTCGACCGCGTCCTCCATAACGGCCCATGTCTTGGGCAGGAACAGTTTCGGCAGAACTTATCCAGGGTTCAGTTCTGAGCTTTTCATTGTTGGTTTAAGCTTCAGTTCCATTTTCATGAGGTCTTCAACGGCTGCGTTCAGATTCTGCTTCGGGGTTGGCTGTGGTTCTTCTGGTTTAACGTCCTCCAGGTCAATGTCCAGGTACTACTCAGTGAAGAAGATGAAGTTGTTCAAGGACTTTTCTTGCTGGATCACCCACTTCTGCATCTACTCGTAATCGTACTTTGAAAGCTTTTACGTTGATATGGACTCGCGCTGACGCTCAATCTGCTTCTTAATCGTCTGCTTGTCCGCCTCAGTTGAAGCAACAGCCAACTTCTGCTCCAACTGCTCCAAAAGCATGTACGCGTTCTTCTAGCTGTTAAACTGAATTATAAGACTCTGCTCCTTCACTGGGATTGACACATCCGGAATCAAAAAACCACCCTAATTCAACTTCTACTCCACGTTCATCTTCATTTAAAGCTTAAGACTCTCAAATAACTTACTAAATCTCTCGTTGTATGCTTGCAAGGGCAACTGAGCCAGCTCGTTTTTGAACTACAAAATGAAGTCAGCGTTCATTGGTGTGTTGAAATCGTTTATAGTTACAAAATTTAAATAAAATTGGAATACTTTTGCTATTTCACTTCTAACTTATGATAATAATTTATCTTATATGCACTGATGTTAATGTAGAACCTGGTAATCCATAAGCTTATTAAACTATATAAAGCGCAGTATCATCTGGAAACTTAAATATAAATGTATTTCCAGGAATTTATAACGAACAAATTATAATAGATGTTAATAACTTAAGACTTATTGGAACAAACTAATAAGATGTTGTCATAATTTCACTTAAAGAACAAAATGGCATTATTATTCGTGCTAATAATGTTTTTATTTCGAATATTACAGTTATGGGAGGTGGAATTGCTTTTTCTTGTTTACTATGTGAGTAATTATATATTAAAATATTTTGCCACTTCTAATGCGGATGACAAATTCCAATAAATAATCTCAAGTTGGAGATTATTCATGAACTACTCATTAACACAAGAGGGCCAAAAATATGATTTCGATCGTATTAGACCATAATCGACTATTCAAAGTCGGTATTTAATATTCCAAAAAGGAAAAATAGAAATTACCACATGCAATAAAAGGACAGCAATGACAAAAATAAACGCGGTAGAAGATGTTTAGGGAAGGTCAACTAATTCACTTAACAAACTTAGGCAGTTCTGAAGCGTTTGTATTCTCTTCATTTCTGGGTCCAACGGATGAATTCATAAAATATTGTACCAATCTGAACTAATTATATCACTTGTTTAAGATGTCCCTGTGTAATTTCTACGTTTTAGTCAACAAAACTAATTTATGAAAGATTTTATCTCGAAAATATATGGTAGTTAAGCCTGATTGGAGAAAAGAATAAGAGGATCCAATGATTGGTATACGGACACAATATGTAATTTATAACTAGTAGCGCAAGCACTGGACCTGCAGAGGACCTCGGTGTTCATCTTCAACTGGGTCAATCTGAACGATTTTAGGTATTTCTTAATCACGAAAAACAATGGAGGACTTTTTCTTTCAATCTCAACCGGGAGCTCAAGATGAAATATTGGTACTTCGCTTAATTAGAATTATAATTCAGGTAGTTACAGTCGCTTTCATTCTCAATATTCAAATAATGAATGCATTTTTGTTTCTTGAAGAATGGAATCAAGTGGGTTAGTCGGGCCCAGCATTAAATAATATATTGATGCTACTCTAAAACAACAGTTATTTTACTTATGATCTTCCACTTCCATTTCATAATGAGAAATCAATTTTCTTGATTGTTAAATTATACAACGTTAGGTAAAGTTGAAACTTATTATTGAAGTATATACAGAGTTATATACGTTAATTATTGTAGCACAGCTATCCAAGGCTCAACCAGGCCTTGATGTGATTGAAGCACTTTGCAAATCAATAGTAAATAGAGTTAATGAGTGTATTGATGAGGAGGGAGAACACACTCATTATTGAGCCGGGCAGTGATATAAGTAAGATTCAAATAATAAACTTCATTCTTCTTCCTAATTCAAAAAAGCATTTCGAGGGCCCACCACTGTACAATCGATTCATAAACAAATAATGCTGATGTTGCTATCGTGATCTAAGATGGTATGTAACCTGGAAACCCTAATTTTAATATTGGATGTAATAATACAATTGTTAATTGTTAAATAAAAGGAAGCTCAAATAGATTTGCAATATATGTAGCTGGTGCTTCATATTCAGCAGGCTTATAAACAATATAATATTACAATAATTAATAGCTTTAATATAACAATACAATTATATATAACACCTTGATATCAAATTGTGATTGTGATGGATTTAGTTTCTCACTTCAGAAAAATGGGACATTTGCCAATAATATTATAATTGGAAGTAGACTTGCGGTTTATATGTGTATTGATTCACTTATATTTAATAATACAATTTAAAATTCAATAAATAACGGTATATTTTTATCAACCCCTTCAGAAAATTGTAAATTAATAAATAATATAATACTAAATAGTAAGTAATAGGGTATTATTGTTTAAAATGAACTTGAACATAATCTAGTTAATGGTATAAATGGCAAAAATTGTGTTATATAAAATAACAGTATTCACAATAGCTAAGAGTCATGTATATCTATTAGCGGCGATGTTAATAATCCTATTTACGGATTTATATTACAAAATAATAGTTTTTAGCTATGCGGTGACCATGGAATATATTTGCAAAATACTAATAATAATTTAATTATAAATAATTAAATACAATCTGTAAATTAACGTAATACTGCAAGAGGTAGTGGAATATTTATGGTATAATATGTTTTCAATACAAAAATTTATAATAATACTATTAATTCAGAAAGTATGTTTGCTGGAATAGCTAATATGGAAGATTCAACGTGTACATAAACTAGAATATAAAATAATACTATTTATGGTGCTATGTAACGTGGTATCTGGGTTAAATCCAATTATTAAAAAATATAACATAACTTTATTAAATAGGTACTTTATCAAGGAATATTTTTAGATAATGTTTATAATAGTGTAGTATTTGCTAATTTAATTGAATAAGTTGATTTGTATGATATGTAAATAGTTGGAGATTATAATTTAATTATTGCAAATTCTTATAAATCATTTGATATTTAAAGCAGTAACAACAATATAATTGCAAATAATGTAATTTAATTGAACAACTGTTTTAGTAAGTATGCGGTAGAAGATTAATTGAGTTGAGAGGTTTATTTTATGTTATTAATTTTGTTGAAACGAAATAATTTTAAGCTTGTCAGTATTTCCACTTCGCAAATAATTAACAAAATTCTCGAAAACGACTTCAACCATTTAATAGGTAAATTACTATTTTTGTGTTCAATATATATTAAAACATATTATTCGTATTTTAAATCACTTTATTCATTTTTATAAATGTGTGTGTACCCTCTTATGTCATTTTATTCACTAATATGCGTTTTATAACACTCTGGACACAAATGATATCCTTTGCACGAACACACATATCTGCTATTACATTATTTGCAGCCGACACATTACGCACTTACTTTTGTATATACATGATAGTGTTTATATGCTTCTATTACTGGTCCTTTAATTGGGCTTACTACTGGTTGGTTACAACCTTCAATTTTTCGTGGTGTAGCTTTAATTTCATATTTTGTTAGATTTATTTTCATTTAATCAATTATGCTTTCAACATAATCCGTTATTTTAATTTCTTTATATTCTGGCTGCAATAATTTCATCAAAGAAAACCCATTAACTAATATTACTTACATAAAATAAATAAACATCCTTGTGGTCCAACGAGTACATCGTCCTGGAAACTTAATATTTTTGTAAGTTGGTCTACGTAATCAACTCCTTTATAATTATTATTGTAGTAACGAACTATTTCAGGTTGTTCTCTGGGAATACCACGAGAACTTACAAATTCTTACATTTAACAGGGTTATTTCACAAATTTTGATTTTGTATATATCATGGTTAAAGTTTTCTACTTTTTGCATTACCATTAAAGGACGTTTACATCTTTAACTAGAACTTATTTAGTCGTTTTCTTTAGTTTTACTTCTTTAAACACAGGATATTAAACAACTTAATTCAATTACAACTTCTCTAAATTTTATGATAATTCTTTACCAAGTCGACTTGGTCTAAAAGTTCCAACATATTCAAGCCCTATTGATTTAATATACTCAACTACGTCAATTGTACCATAATAATTATCACAGAATAGTGTGCAGTTAGAAAAATCTTAAACTCTTGATACAGAATTTCGAACTTTGGTTTCTTTTGGTTTATTTTAGCTCAAAACTTCTTCTTCATGATCATTAAATATTTTATTTAGTTCTTCTAGATCATCTTCGTCATATTCATAGTCAGAATTTTCAGATTCTTCTTCATCAGATTCTATACCGTCTAAATTTGTATCGATTTCTTCTTCAGGTTAATCTAATAACAATTTAATATGACCATAACAGACATTCGAATGTATTTCCTCCCATTCTCTGCAAGACATTCCAACTTCATCAGCTATAAACTAATTGCGTATTTTAGTGTTCTTAGACCAATTATCTTAGACAGATCCTCGCTCTTTACCTGATATCATCATTGTAAATAGTATCATTAAGTATTTATCGAATTCTGATTTAGTTAATCTAGAATGCCCTCCATATTTCTACATTTTTCTTACTTCAGTCAAAGTTTTAATGTTATTGTAGAATTATGGAGTAAATAATTATGTATGGGTTTCATAGATGCTTTCATTCATTGTTGGCATTATTTTTGTTAGGTGCGAGGTGGAAATACTGACAAGCTTAACATTATTTCGTTTCAACAAAATTAATAACATAAAATAAACCTCTCAACTCAATTAATCTTCTACCGCATACTTACTAAAACAGTTGTTCAATTAAGATTCTTCAGTCTACCCACATATTGATAAGATCATGTTTAATTTTATCTATGTAATATGTAATTATTCAGAATATATAGATGAAGAAAAACTAAAGTGTGAATCATGTAGAAATAAATTATGTAATGGCAGCCATTAAGAATAATGTCCGAACAAGGGATATTGTTAATCTGGAAAACTAATTAGTTGTAAAAGTATGTATTGTGTTAAGAACAATCAATGTAAATTAAATATAGGAATTATTATTTCAATCATTATACTATTTTGTATCATAATATTAAGTTTAACTATTTATGTTGTTAAAAGAAAGAAACAACAGGTTAAAAACCACAACCCCAAATTAAAAAACAAATATACAGAGTTATATATTTGATAGTAATTACATCCATATCTCTGTTAAAAAATACTGTTATAATTAATGGTAATTCTTAAACGTGTTTAAATCAAAAAGACTAATTTGAATTAATATTAATACATTTAATGTAATACGTTTAATGTATTACATTTTAGTCTAATAGAGTTTAATTATGTAAATATAATTTAAATAATTCTTTCTGTTATGTCTAAATTATTTTTGAATCTGATTATAATTGTTAATATCAATAGTATTAATAAGATCAACTAAACACACTCCAAATGAATAGCAGAGCTAGAACACTAAAAATAATCAAACAGCCTAAGTAATTGATGTTTAATTCTTAATAGAAAATAATTCCTATTATCCGAAAGCAAACAATATAATTTGAAGCAAGTGAAAGTACAACTGACAGTCCATCACTCAGGTAATAAACCAAATATGTATCTCTCAGTAATTGTTAGATAAAATAAAACGAATACGACCTATTTAAAAATATCAACATGTTATCTAAAGTTAAAGAAGACGAATACGAAAAAGGCATTAGAGAATTAGATGCTAGTACATAAATTACTTAACTTAAGTTATTTTTAACATCATATATCATCGATTTAAAAAGCTATTTGGATAGCTGTGCTGCTTTTGAATACTTACTAGATAAAATTTAAGATTAAATACAGTTATGGGAGGTGGAATTGCTTTTTCTTGTTTACTATGTGAGTAATTATATATTAAAATATTTTGCCACTTCTAATGCGGATGACAAATTCCAATAAATAATCTCAAGTTGGAGATTATTCATGAACTACTCATTAACACAAGAGGGCCAAAAATATGATTTCGATCGTATTAGACCATAATCGACTATTCAAAGTCGGTATTTAATATTCCAAAAAGGAAAAATAGAAATTACCACATGCAATAAAAGGACGGCAATGACAAAAATAAACGCGGTAGAAGATGTTTAGGGAAGGTCAACTAATTCACTTAACAAACTTAGGCAGTTCTGAAGCGTTTGTATTCTCTTCATTTCTGGGTCCAACGGATGAATTCATAAAATATTGTACCAATCTGAACTAGTTATATCACTTGTTTAAGATGTCCCTGTGTAATTTCTACGTTTTAGTCAACAAAACTAATTTATGAAAGATTTTATCTCGAAAATATATGGTAGTTAAGCCTGATTGGAGAAAAGAATAAGAGGGTCCAATGATTGGTATACGGACGCAATATGTAATTTATAACTAGTAGCGCAAGCACTGGACCTGCAGAGGACCTCGGTGTTCATCTTCAACTGGGTCAATCTGAACGATTTTAGGTATTTCTTAATCACGAAAAACAATGGAGGACTTTTTCTTTCAATCTCAACCGGGAGCTCAAGATGAAATATTGGTACTTCGCTTAATTAGAATTATAATTCAGGTAGTTACAGTCGCTTTCATTCTCAATATTCAAATAATGAATGCATTTTTGTTTCTTGAAGAATGGAATCAAGTGGGTTAGTCGGGCCCAGCATTAAATAATATATTGATGCTACTCTAAAACAACAGTTATTTTACTTATGATCTTCCACTTCCATTTCATAATGAGAAATCAATTTTCTTGATTGTTAAATTATACAACGTTAGGTAAAGTTGAAACTTATTATTGAAGTATATACAGAGTTATATACGTTAATTATTGTAGCACAGCTATCCAAGGCTCAACCAGGCCTTGATGTGATTGAAGCACTTTACAAATCAATAGTAAATAGAGTTAATGAGTGTATTGATGAGGAGGGAGAACACACTCATTATTGAGCCGGGCAGTGATATAAGTAAGATTCAAATAATAAACTTCATTCTTCTTCCTAATTCAAAAAAGCATTTCGAGGGCCCACCACTGTAACTATTGGATAAGTTAATTTGGATAAAATAATGAAATCTCATGCAAATAAAAAGTAGATTATAAAAAATAATAATGAACACCAATGATATCTCATGTCGTAAAAGATATAAACGATATTAATTATCAGTAGCAAAACATAAAAGTGATAATGAGAGAAAGAACAAATACATATTTGTTTTAGTTTTAAAGTGAAAATACTACATTACCTCGAATACAGACTCCCACCCCTATTCACTTACAGACCCCAAAAGTGCTCACTTACAGACCCCATCATTATTTATGAATAAAAGGGTCTATAAATGAACTGTATTTGGGGTCTGTAACTGAAATGATTTGATATTTAATTGATTAAATAGCAAAATTAGCAAAAATTAGTTGATATTTGAAGAATATTTTAAGAAAAGGGGTCTGTAACCGAAATGGAAAACCAAATCTGAAATAAAATATGAGCCATAATCAGCCATATTTGCTCTCACTTATAGACCCCTTGATATTTTTTGGAAAATCAGCAGGGGTCTTGATGAATGTGTTCCCAGTGTTATAAATGATCCTCAGGAACTTAGTCTAGGTTTGGTATGAACCTTCTAATTTTATTAATGGAGTTATTCATGGACGTCCATCTTGTTTCGCAATATTACGCCTTGATCTTGTTAGCTTTGGCTATAGCATCTACCCAACCTTTAGTATTGAAGTGATCTATGTAAGAGCGCAAACATAAGCATAGGGTATGTGCTAAACATGGTAGTTTTAACACTTTCTTGTTATTAGCAAGCATTGTTTTTTGTACCACTTCAAATGGCGCATTACGCACTTCCCCATTAAGGTACTTGACCATGAGTCCCATCACGGCTGCGTTATCTTATGCAACAGAAATTACTTCTATATTGTAAGTAGTCTTTAACCATTCAATTTTCTCCTTTACAATGGAGGCTAACCACTCAGCTGTCATTGCCGTCTCATTTTGAGCGGTTCCCAAAAAGTGGAGGTGGTTTCTGGTTTTGAGAATGAACGCATAAAGGTGTTCGCCACCACCAGTAGTTACACCGTCCAGGATCATGGAAGCATAAATTTTCTTCCTGTTGTATTACCAAAATTAATGCCGCTTGATCAATTTGGCATACTTATGCATCTCTCGAACTAGTTAAGTGGCACTAGTCTTGAACCTTGAGATTTCGGCAAAGTAAGGGGAGTTGACGTGACGGAAGGGAGTTGACTTGAGAACAGTTTGCTTAATTAAGGCACGCATCCAAGCTCCTTTCTATCTCTTCTCAGAAACAGTTATGGGTTGAGTAAAACGACAGATCAACTGAGGAAGCACGGAACAAAGGTCCTCTCTTTTGATACCATGTTGGTTTTAGAAATGCAAAAGTTGACTCGGGCGATTTGGCCTGAATAACTTGCACAACTTCTTCTCCATTAAACAAAGTATACAAATTTTGAAGTTGCCATGATGACGCTCAAAAGCACTATCAAGAACATTGCACTCGGCCTCAGTGACTTTGGACGAGTTCGAATCAGAAGATTGCTAGTTTGAAGGTGAACTAGGTTGTTGTGACATGATTGGTTGAAGCGGAAGCATTTTTTACAACATATACCTCAAATCAAAAAACCTATACTTTTTTGTACTTTTTATCCCTCTAGCTCGCATTTTGCATTTGTACAGGTATTTTTCCTATAATGTAGGCTTGTCCCACTATATTACAGGTATTTTCTCCTGTATTGATGGTTTATATAATGATTTGATTTGATTTAAATGAAAATTATACCAAATAAGTACGGAAAAAGTACGGAAATCACAAAAATGCGGATAATATGCGGTTACATTACGATTTGGAATCCGTATTTAAATCCGCGCTAAAACGGGTGAAAAATCCGCACTTCCGTACGGATGGCGCGCCTTATTTTATATAGGGCTTATAAGTCAATATATTATCATATAAATTTATAAAAATACACCGCTTCATTGAAATATGCTATAACCTGCCTTAAAATAAAGATATATTTGTAACCTATTGAATACATAATTATAAAAATATGCGCTATAATAAATGAATTCGGTAGAATATTCTAATGAATAAGCCAGTAACTTATACGAAGAAGAAATTGAAAATATACCATTCGATTAAGGCAAAAATATTATAGAGCTCAACAAAGGAATTATAACTTCATCGTCAAGTCGTATTTTTGATGACATAATTTCGAATCCCTTAAATAACTCATACAACTAAATAATAACTAATTCAAATTCTGTTAATGATTGGTAATTGAAAGAACTAAATATTGATTGGAAAATCGAATAAGAGTATGATTTATTTGATGATTTGTGACATTATAGTTTGACTTTTTAAATTTTATCTATACAAACAAATTAAATATATACAAATATTACGATAGTTAATGAAATCAGAACAAAGAAAACCTCTTAAATCAATAATAAACTCCAATTGTTCTGTTCAGCTATTTTGAATGACAATCCTCGAACATGAAGTGTGAGATTAGTCTGATCATTTTTATGTACTAAGATTTGCTGTTTGTCATGATTTAAATATAAGTACAGTAAATTTACAGTATAGTTGATTACAGATTAAAAGTGCGATGACATTTTATAAACAATTAATTCATTCTACGTAATACCATACTTTATTCAATATCACCTCACAATTCATCGTCGTCTAGATCTAGGTCTTCCTCCGGGAAATCCCCAACTTCAATTTCTTGTGGTTTGACGAAGATTCCGCAGTTCTTTTAACAAATAAAATAAACTTGCCCTTCATTTTCTCCGGCGCAGTTTCCGAACGGGAGGTCCAGCTCAATTCCGACGTAGATTCCCACCTGGTTCTCGAGCGCGCCCAGGTACCTCACAGTGGCGCACTTCTCCCTCGAAAGCAACTTGCACCTGCACCCGACGGTGATCAGGGCAGCGGCTGCCATTTCCTCCTGTCTGGCGGTATCACGCTTTTGTCTCGCCTCAATGATCGTTTTCCTGTAAACGGGATCGGTTCTGAACTTCTCCTTCTTGAACGCGCGCACGGTGCCCTCCATCTTGTCGTACTGCTCGTCCGACATCTTAACGTAGTAGTCCTCCACATTACTCTGATTCAAAGAGCTCAAAACGGAATACGGGTTGCGATCGACCACGTTCAAGTCCATATCAGTCTGCGCACCAAAATCGCCCAACGTAGCATGCTCCGGAGAAAGAGTTACAGAAGAAGTTGGAGAACGGACCAAAGTAACATCCTGATTTTATGGAGCAGTACCAGTCATTTGGTAAATTTTGTCCTTCACCTCCTAAATTTTCATCATCGTATCAAAACGAATCTCAATAAAAGACTACTTAAGTAAATTGTGATGCACGTGAAGCTTAATTATCATTCAAAAATTGGTGTGAAATAAATTACCTAACATGACGTATATATTTAAATTAACGCAGAAAATGAATTTTCTCACATCAAATGTCAAATGTGTTCGTTGCTGTGCGTATAAGACCATTAATTGGGCGCGAGATATCTCATAATGAAGTAAGTATTGTTGAAGCTAACGAAAATACAGTGCACATGCGTGAGTCAATGAATTAGTAGAATGACGATACAAATGTATATTCTACATATAAATTTACGTATGACGCTGTATTTAACGAAGAAACTACGTAGGAAGAAGTTTACACGAAAGCTGCACAATAGACTGTGACAAATTTTCTGGAAGGCTACAATGGTTGTATAATGGCATATGGTTAGACTGGTTCTGGTAAAACTCACACAATTATGAGTTCTGAATTCGATGGTGTGATTCCATAGACGATTTACGAGATTTTTGACTACTTTTAAGCTAAAACAGCTGTAAACTCCAACAACTAATTCGTGCTACGTGCATCTTACTATCAAATTTACAATGAAAACGTGCTCGACTTACTGAATCCAACACAGATAAACCTGAAGATACGTGAAGTCTAACATTAGATCTACGTTGAGAACCTTTCATACTTCCAACTCACATGTCCATAAGACCTTGAGAAGCTCATCAAAATAGGTAACACGAACAGAATCCAGGCAGAAACTAAAATGAACACAAATTCCTCCAGATCCCACTCTATTTTAACCCTTTATCTTGACTAATCACTATTTATCAAAAATGAACTGGTTTAAACGAGCTCTAAATTGTAAATTTTGGACCTTGCCGGCTCAGAACGAGCGCACTCAACTCAACCAGAGAGATAAAGAGAGACTAAACACATCAACTAAAGTTTAGCTATACTGGGTAATGTTATGCAATAAATAGTTTAGAATTAATAGAATTCAACTCATATATAATTCAGAGACTCAAAACTCACCAGAATACTCCAAGACTCGGTTGGAGGAAATTGCAAAACCGTCTTGATCACTAACATCTCGCCAAGCAATGCATGCTTCTATGAAACCCTCAACTCGCTAAAATTCGCAGATAGAGCCAAATAAATCAAATAACACGCTGAAATTAACTAAATAGAAGACTTTTCAGTCCGTATTCAAAAATACAGACTCGAAATTTAAAGACTGCAACAAAAAATTAACGAAAAAGGAAACCCTGAAGAACAACAAATGCAATAATAACTGCAAAAATAAGTTGATATGCTCAAATCACAAATACAAAGCCCAAAATTTGACGAATTTTAGAAATTATTCCAACAAATCAAGTAATTAGACGAAGTGAGATCACAAAGCGCTAACCAACAAGATCAGTTGAACAATTTAAGAAACTAGTCAATAAAATAAAGAGATATTTTATTAATTCTAACATCAAAACTATAGGAAAAAGAAACTCAAATTTAACAATTTTTGAAAGAACTTTAAGATTGTTATTAACAAATAGCTTAATCCGAAGAAAAAATATACTAGTCTGGACAAAATGTTGATGACAATGACGAAGAAGAATATACTATTGATATTTCACAAAATACAGAAACAGATTAAATATTAAGTTATGAATAGAAAATGGATGAGTTAGTCTAACTTAAAGAAGAGTTTACTGAAGAAAACGTTCAACTTGAGCGTGAATGGAAATAAATGTAACAATAAATTAAATATGAACAAAAAAGTTTAGAAGACAGAGCTGATATTGTCATGCGTTAAGTTTAAGTTGAGTCTGCTGACTATTTAACAGAGTGTCTCAAAGAAAGAGATGCTCTCATAAAAATATTTGCTGAGAGAGTAATTCCAAGTGTTAATGAATTGAAAAAACACGATTGCAAGACTGCTGCAAATAATAACGATCATTCGTTGTAAGAAAAAGCTAAAAATTTATAAATTTACATAAGAAACGTTAGAGAACTTATAGAAACAAGCGAACTTAGATAAAAACTGCAAGAGCTATTTGAGTGAGAATAAAAGGATTAAGAATACTTACACATACAATATTTCGAATTTAATCATTCAACATCCTTTCGTCTAACCGTAATTTCGAGCGAGCCGTTGTTCCATTTGGCTTTAGCTGATTTTTCATTAATAACATGAGGTAACTCTAAGTGAAGTCTGTGAATTTTAGAAAATAGAGTAAGTGTTTATTCGGTTAGCTCAACATCAATATTTTTCATTTATTCACCTGGCAACTATATTCTGATTACTAACCACTACGAATCCATGGTACTTGGAGTCATTTGGCCAAAGCCTCCATAAACTTCACTCGCCTCTACTGTTTACTTATATATAATTTCATATTTTGGGGCCTTAAAATTTATACCAAGTGTTTCTTCAACTCTATTCTTCAATTGACTTTATTTTTATTCAGTGTTGTTATTATTTTGTGGTTTGCTCGCTTTTTATTATTCCTTTTGTTGTGCCTCAATTTATGCGTTTTCAAGCATTGTATTTAAAGCTTAAATTTCATTCATTTCCATTTATAGAAATCGGCGCGAAATTTATTTGTCTATAAATATTATATTAACAATTTCTCAGTTTAGTAATAATCTACCACTCACCTAACCAATCTAGGCACATGACATATAAAGTAACTAAAGAATTATAAATTGAAATGTATGAATCATGTAAATTCTTTTCTAAAGAAGCTAGAAAATACAAAGATCTTAGAGATTAAATGAAAAAGTTAGAAGACATCTTTAAGAATTAAATGGGAGCTCAAGCCATTAGCGAAGTTATATAAATGGAGAAGGGTCTATGTGTTAGTTATTTGTCATTATTCATGACAATGATATAAAGTGATATTTAAAAAGTTGTTGAACAATGTGTGAAAACACTGAAGTTAATTTTAAGTGGTTCCACAATATTATCACAAATACAACCATTAGAATTAGATTCGAACTATACAGTATATAAAAATATTGGAAACATGTTAGTTATATTCCTACAAAAAATATAAGACAGCTTCGCTTAAAAATCCGTAAACATGGTGGCTGATATGATTAAAAGCTTACTGTTGTATACAAATGACATTCACTTAGAAGATATGAAAATGATAGCAATATCTATCGTCAAACTTTAAATCTAATTCCCACTTATTAAAGAAGTTAGATAATTAAGTGTAGTATTTGTTAACGTTTTATCTGAAAAATATGCTATTTTGAAGTCTTAAAATGTACAAACTCCATTGCCCCAACCATTCAATTATTCTGCTCTTGAATGTGAAGTTCTGTACTATTCTGATTATAAGTCATTTATAATGACAACTCTTGATTAATTATCTGCAATTATTAATTTAACTACGTCTTAGATAACAACAGAACAATTCAATTAACAAGTTGGAATCGCTGAAGTTCTTTAAAATTTTGATAGATTTTGTTAAATAGTATGCGACAACATCTATTGGGTACTAAAGATGGTTCCAGTACCAGCATTAGTAGATCAACCAATAAAAATATTAATTGAAAAGCTATATCATAAAATGATTTAATTCGTTATTCATTGTTAAAACTACTCATTATAAGAATGGTATTTATGCAATATTGAAATATTGTTTAAGACTTTTATGCATTAATTTAACAATTAGTTTATTTTTGAACATTTCAACAATTTTATTTTACGAATAATCACAACAAAAGAAATTCCATATTATCAACTTAAAGCTTCAGTTTGCTTGCACTTGGTAAGATTAGTATGCTGCGATTCTGCTAGTTACACTGCAGACGAAGCAAAATTTTCAGATTATGAATATGTGTAGTCAATTTACAAATTAGTTGATTACATCTAACTCACAAATTGTTCTGAAGCCGAGCAAACTATCTACTTTTAATACATTCAACGTATATTCATGCCTCCTGGTTATATTTTATAACTTATTTATGTTAATTATGATGCTTAATTTACGCAACCAAATTTAGCATATAAACTATTCAAAACGATCGCAGATACTTATTAACAGACTGTTGAATAACCACCTCTGCCATTTATGTTAGAAAAAGAAATGATAATGCACAAATTCTACCACAAATTATTGGCCCTATATTTATAGTAAAATCTTAAAAAATTTACGTAGTCTTCACCATTTTTAACACTTTTTAATAAGTTTGGTCATGCTTGTGGTGTTTTAGAACCAAATGAAGGAAAATTCTTAAATCATGAATTTGAAAACGATTATAAACTTAAAAGCTATAGAACTAACAACTATTAGACCACATTATTGCACTCGTTGGCTAGATTATAAACAGAGCTTAGTAACGCATTTTTATTGTTTTAATACAATTCAGAAGAAGTAAAATTCGAGTTTGATTTTGGGCTAATAATAAATGAAAAAATAACTAATGCATAGCTTGTTGATAAAATAAACTAGAAAATGAAAATGGAAATAGGTTATAATAAGTTCGATGAAGCACCTATTAAAGCGATGGAACATTTTAGATAAATTGGTTTTTTGACGAAACTTGTAGAAGCTACATCTGAAAATAAATTCAACCCAGATTAAGAATTAGCGTCAGCAATCCAATTTTCCAACGATTTTGACACAGCATTAAACGAAATGATTGCTGCAAATCCAGATGGACCAAAACGCAAGAAGCGCAACTTTTAAGAAGAATATTAATATAATTTAGGAAATGTTGGCAAATATTTAATATAATATAGTAATATTGACGAGTGTCTTACTGAAATGATTGAATTCGTACTGAAGTACTCTAAAAAATCTGAATTTTCAGTCGGTCTTTCAAAGGCAGGATTTGGAGAGTTAATTGGTGGATCAAAAATAGAAAATAAAGCTATTTTGTATTATTTTGTTAAATATTTTTCCAAAAAACACTTAGCTACGCCAAACGTTCCTTTTGTTCAAGCTTTAAGAGACTTTCTTAGCTATTTCAAATTACCAGGCGAAGGCTAAGTTATTGATAGAATTATATCGTTCTTTTCTAAAGCATATTCAGTTAATTGTTCGATGGATCATTAAACTATTCATGGTCTTGCATATGCTGTTATTATGTTAAATACTGATTTACACAACTCCTCAACTAAAGATAGTAGAATGAGTCGAGATGTTTTCGTAACAAATACTAAACTAATTGATTATGCAAAGTAGCTGTCAAAGTAAATGCTTGAAGATATTTATGATGAAATATTAAGAAATCCATTTACTCTTGGTTCTATTGAAGAACTTAAAAAATTCTTTTTAATTATGTCTAAATATGTTAATATAGCTGAAAAGAAAGAAGGTGAAACACCTGGATAGTAGAATCAATCACAAAGTTAAGAAGATGATAAAGAAACTGAAATTATTAAGTAAATGCCTAAAAATTTGAGATACGCTAAAGCCTACCTTGAATGGATTATGTATGGATCAACTGCTCATAATAATGAAATCCAAGATTCTTTATTAGAAAAGCAAGAAATACAAAATATTTTTAGTTATGAACTGTATGCATGTTTCGTAAAATAACTTGGAAGTGAAGTAATCAAAAAGCTTTTAGAATCTTTGAACAAATTTGACAGATGTGCAAATGTTTAGTCAGCTCTTAAACTCAATTTGCTTTTAATATTTTCAGAACAGTTGAAATATAACAAAGCGGCTGTTGAATAAATTCAATTATATATTTCTTCATCCGAGTTATTAACTATTCCAACTCTTTAATACAAAACTTTTGATATTTCCAATATTTATGAGTAGATTATTAACAAAGATACAGTTAACAAAAGAATTAAAATAACAACTTAAAATCCATCGGTGCTTGTTAAATAATAAATTGAATTGATCAACTTCATTATTGAAGTTGCGCATTAACGTTCATACCCATCAAAATTATATACTAATTGTTATTCTGGCAAATTGCAATTAACACAAGCTTGGTATCCAATTGTTGAAATACTCTCTAGAGTTAAATATTATAACATCTTAATAAGCAAGTAAATACCCAGAGAAAATAGATAGCTTCTTGTTTAAAATCATTAAATAGCTGAGTATAGGTCAGCTCTAACATAAGATGTTAATTTAGCCTTTTAAAATTAATAACAATTGACAACACAAACAATATAAAATATTATAAATATTTCAACAGAATTTTACAATAGAGATATTTTTGGCATTTCAGATCATACAATTATGAATGGTGTATATTTACCTAAAACAGAAATGGAATTTTTAACATAAGCATTAGCTTAGGCTTCATCAATAGAACTTGAAATGTTAATACTTCCAGCATATTGTTTGAATTGCTCCACTTTATTGAATAATCTTTTGGTACATTTGATTGAAAATGACCAGGATTAGTTTGAAAATTGTTATTCTGCAACATTTAACCACTATCAAGAAATATTTGTGTCTAAAATTCCATAAATACCAGAAAATGGATTTGCTGGTGCTGCTCAAGTTATTGGAACTTTCCTTAGTAGACAGATGAGATCTATTAAAACTCGTGATGATGCTGTTAAACATGTTGATAACGAACAACAAATTTGGCTCAGTATATTCTCACCTCTTAATCTTTGTTTAGCGCCAGATAGTTCTGGTAATCTATTATGGATTGTTTTGGAAAAAACTCATGGATATTTATAATATATTGAATTCGATAATGCGTAACAAGATAACTTGTTGAAATTAGTTTATGATGATCGTACGATTGATTCAAATTCGTACTAAGAGTTTTGCGATGTATATTTTAGTTGTTTGAAGAGATGCGTGCTTCCAAGAGTAACTTTGTAATTAACTGTAAAAATTATAAACATGGCCATTGATAAGTTAAAGCAACTTGGAATGTCATCATTAAGCAAGGATGTTTCTCTTAACTTATCAGCTAAATAACAAAATGTTAAAATGGATATGAAGGGTCCAATGAGCTTAGCAAAGAACATAGTCTCTTATTTAAGCTATGTTGTAATTTATTTGATGTTCTAGCCAATTGAAAATAAATTAGAGCTTTCACAAACTGCTGTTGATTTATTGAAGTTGTACATGAATTTGGTTAACAATTTGCGTAATTAAGTCGTAGTTGCGGATGTATCTGAAGATATTCAGGCTCATTTCTTCGGATTTAGCAGACTGTTGGTAAAGATGTTATTGAAAACGTACAATGTCTCAGTTTACAAGTCAGATACCATTTTGAGCACGTTTTCTAACACCCTAGGTGAGATTTTGGAGAACATTTGCGTTGACGACCGTTATTCTGTGAAGAAAATTGGATAGACGCAGACTCGTAAATTACTCACTGAGTTGTTGGAGGTTAAATATAACCGTCCGGTAATGCAGGGAATGATGCGTTCGATTCTGATTGATGTATTCCTGGGCACGTTCCACCGCAAGAGCGATGTGCACTTACTAGCCTGTGACAACCTCGCTCAGCAAAAGTTCACCTGCGAGTGCGAGTTCCAGAGCCGCCACTGCATGATCGAGCTCGTGGTCGACGTCCTCCTTCAGTAAAAGGACAAGGTTGGTCAGCAGCTCACCCGCGACGTGTTCTCCGAGGTGCTCAAGGCCGTTCAGATGTACCACGCACCCTCCTTGGTGAATATTTGCAAGTACCTCATGGACGGCTTAATCCTCTCCGAACCCGAGTTCGTCCTCAATTTACTCATGTCCTCCACCCTGGACAACATAAACTACCCGGACTACGTTGACATCCTCAGGAAGTTCATGAACGACGTTCAAACAAACGAGCAAGTTATTTTATAAACGCTTCAGTTCTGCTGCGAGGTGCACGTGAAGCTCTCAGGCCAACTTGATTTTGTTCAGCTGGATTAGTTATTTGCCCACGTGATCACCGTCTTCACAAAGGTTAACGCTAAAGTGCAGAACGACCCGAACGTTCTGAAGCAGATGAAGGCAATGCTCATAAACTTCATCCCCAAATTCCAAAACAAATAAGAGCTCACCGTGTTCGTGCTCAGATTCTTCCAAGAAATGAACGACACACTCTGGATCACACACTTCAAAAAGGACATGTTCAACAACATACTCGAACTTATCGAATGCAACGACACCGGAGTCAGAAAAGAAGTCAAAACTCTGCTCATGAAGAAAAACAAGCCAGAATGATGACTCACAATGAGATTGATACAAACATAAATAACATGTATATTTACTTATTTGCATTTCTACATAAAATAAATCTAATACATAAATGAATCAAACATTAGATTAAGTAAAAGTATTCAAATATAGATATCCGCTTAAATTTCTAGTTTTTGAATACATAATCAAATACACTCCAATGACTGCAACAATTTATAATGCGATTCCATTCACAAATAATAGCGGTAAATCTATCACTGAGCATGTTTCTTAAATTACAGGCTTTGATTAATCGCTATTGCAACAGTATGAATTAGTTGAATTAAACGATAATACATAAATATAGCCTAACGATGAATTGGTTATAGTAGATACAAGTAATGATAACATACTGACTTTTGAATAGATTGCAACATAATTAGAACTATTGGATAATTCAGATCTTATAGAAGATTTAGAAGCTAAATGTTTGAGCATCAAAAGTAGAATTGAGTTGCTTTCAAATTAGTTAAAAGAAACATTGATGACCCAAAAGGACAATATTAGCTCCATAGCCCAATAAATAGATAGTTTTCAAAAAACACAACGAAAACCAAATACTCAAGAACAATAAACTTTAAATAAAATTATGAAAAGCGAGATAACATTCATAGAAGATAAAATCAAGAAAAGAAACGATGATATTTAGAAAATAATGAAATAGTGATTCCGTATTTTATAAATGCTTGAATCTATGATATAACTTTTTAAAATATTAGTTAAAACCATTTAAGATATACACAAATTCATATATTCAATTTCATTGTTATAATTCTTATAATTCGTTCCGTATCATAATTTTTTAACCCTTTAAATGTTCTATTGCTTAAGCTTTGATCTATTTAACATTGAGAATAAATTCTTATTCAATTTAGTTTTCTTTCAAAGATATTAATTTATTCAAGTCATTAATCTGCTCCATTAAAGAATTTAATTATTTTCTTTATTAAGATAATGATTCTAACCTGTCTATTTTCTCTTTTTATAAATCTTAAACTGCTTATTCAAGAATATTATAAGTTTGAGCTTCTATTTCTTAATATTTATTTTGAGCGATAGCTTTCATTAAAGTGAAAATAAATTATGATGTTATTCAAAATAATAAAGGTTAAAAATGAGCCTCTACAACACTCCAATGATAATTGCTACTTTTTCGGGCGTTAGAATGATCCATAATGATTAGTACTAAATACATGTTAGAAGATATACTTCTGCATTTTCTAGAAATATAAAATAAATAGCAGATGTTTAAGAACGAGGATAACTTGCTTCATAAATAAACAAAAATATTGTGATCGTCGGTCGTGATGGTCGTGAAGTAAGTTAATAATACGTAGATCACGTGTTATAGGTATTAGTAGACCACGGTTTCAAACCTTTGTACGTTGACACAGTCCCAACTCCAACTGTTCAATAATTGGTTCAATTAAAGCATGCCGTAGGAGGTATTGTAATTACCGCTTCACATAATCCTGGTAATTGGTGTGGTTTGAAGTTTCTTGGTCCAAGTTCCCTCTTTTTGAGTCCAGACGAATGTTAAATTGTTTATGGAGATTTGTAGAATGAGGAAGCTTATGATAATCCAAAACCAGAGTGCGATCGCATATCTTCGGAAGAGGCTATCAAGATTCATGTTGATCATGTGTTAAAATCAAATTTAGTAAAAGTGCAGTAAATTCGCGATTGTAATTTCAAAATAGCATTTAATGGTATGTGTGCTTCTGGCAATGCATATATTCCATATTTAGCTGAAGTTCTGAACTTGCAGTTATTGAGGTACAATTCTAACATCGGTCCTTTACCATAGAAGCCTGAGCCAACTCCGTAGAATTTGCAGGATTTTAAGGATTTCATTTAGTCTTAGAAATCTTCTATTGATGTTGGTTTCGCGGTTGATCCTGATGCTGACAGGTGTGTGATAGTGGATCAGTTTGGCGAGCCAGTTCTTGAGGAGTTGACTTTGAGTCTTTGTGTTGAGTATGTGCTCTCATAATCTGCTGAATAGTTCGCGGTTAAGAATTGTTCCAGTTCCATGTCCAATGATGTGATTTGTAGGTCTCATGGTGCGAAGATAATCGAGACTGCAGTTGGCGAAGTGAACGTGGCTTTAAGAATGAGAGAGTTGAATGCCCGCATTGGCGGTGAGGGCAACGGCGGTGTGATCCTGAGTGATGCGCACCTCGGCCGCGACTCCATCGTCGCCATTTGCCTCATTCTCTCTTACATGGCGGTCTCTCACCAACCAATATCCACCCTTGTAAACAAGATGCCAAAATTCACGGTGATAAAGGAGAAGTACGAATTCGACCCGTAAAATAGGTCAAACCTCCTCCTCAAAATGGAGCAGTTGAAATCCTTCACTGAGAATCATCCGAACCAGTTCAGGATCCTCACCGTTGACGGCGTGAAACTCATTTACGACGAGAAACTCAAGTGGGTTCACGTCCGGTTCTCGAACACGGAACCGATTGTGAGAATCATCGCCGAGGCGTAAACAGAAAACGAGTGCAGAGAGCTCATCAAGAAAGTTGAAGACCTCGTTTTCAAGTGAGGGGAGAGTTTTAATTGTTTATATTCTTTTGTAAGAAGAAGTTATTCATATTGATTTTTGACACTGATTTTTCAACACTGAACTAACTTATATAAATATTAGAATATATAATATATATTATATATTAGACCAACTTTTATCTACATGTAGGTACGGTAAAGTCTAACAAATACACTAGGTACCGAGTCTCACAAATAGAACAGAGTACAAATGACGAATAGACTATTGATTTCCAAAGCTTATTCGTGAGATATCTAGTTTAGTCATATTAGCCACTTTGTTCTATTTGTGATAACCTTTATAATTCATCTATTTAGTCCATTTTATTCGTTTAATTAATATATCGGTACCTAGTGTACTTGTGAGACTTTACCATAAATACAAGAACTAACCAACAAAGAATGAAAATATTCTAAGTTGGAGCGAAATTAATATATTTTTATAACATATCAATATTAATGTGTACACACAACTATATTTAATTTTATAAAATCAAAATTATTTCATTGATACCACTATATATTTAAAGAACAAAGAGAAACTGAGAAGCGAGAACCAGTTTTTTAAGCTAGCGAATCATGTGATACTGGTCCGCTAACGACTCAGTGAGGGCCCTGCTGGGTCTTTACTGAGTCATAAATGTAATAAATCATATAAATCCTCTTAAATATTAATTACTAATTTCATTTTCGACCTTATTTTTAATCCAAACTAATATTACAAAACAGAATAGCATACTTTCGTGGCGGAATATAGTCTCACTCAGCATTCGAAATCCCCATTTTCATACGCGTAACTGAGCTAAATTGTGACATTTAGCTGAGTAGCTGTTATTATATGACTATTATATATAAATTTGTATCATATTTTCAGGTCCAGATAATTTAGAAACCTCTACAATAGTTTTAAGAGTAGTGCCAACAAATATCAACACACATGATTATTACAGATCATTAACACAGTAAAGTTTGTATATAATTGTAATCTAATACATAGTCGCTGATAGTTGGGACCCAATTTTGTTGGAGTAACACAAGAACAAAAATATAGCATATTTGTTTTAAATATAGAAAAATCTCACAGAGATGTCAAAATCGAGTTATCTTACTACAAATTGATTTAATCTTGAAAGATTTATGTAATACTCACTTATTCTTTATTAACCTATTTACTCAAGTATAGCATGCAATATAAATATATATAAATTTATACGAAATTTTGATTTTATGTCGTCAGTCTTCAATCATGTATATTGATATTGAGAATAATATAAGTGTAGGCATGCTTGAGCTTATTTTCGTCTTCGAAGCTCTTACTTATTATATATAAATATTTCTATATTAGTACAAAGGTTTTAGTTTGAACAAACAAATTACTAAACGATCATTTATATTTTACTACTACACTATATTATTTTGTGACTGTATTGCGATCAATTTTAATGTATAATTTTAGCCATATTCGTGTTATTAATAACATGAATATTTAATAGTAAATTATATATTCACTACAATAATGTTGTTAGCATAAATAATACAAATTAATAATTTTGATTTGTGTTATTTAAAAACACGAATTATATTATTGATACCGTGTATGTAATAAATCACCAATATAACCACTTTTATAATATATCCACAATTACACATAACATCAGAAGGACTATTCTAACAATAATCCTATTAAACTGTATTATAGTATACGGACTCACTTAGCTGTAACCTTGTCGATAATTCTAAAGCGCGGTTTAACTTTCAATATCATTAATCTCAAGTCGTACGAATAGTTATTGATTCAAATCTAAACTTCATAAATGTTAGCTAGCACTATTGATAATCTATATTTATTAGATCAATCAAAAACTACTCAACAGCTCTTTAGTCCTCTTGGATAATAGAAATTTTAAGATAGTCTTGCGCCGTCATATTCTCGACAGATATAATTAGTTAAAGCGCAGCCACTGACTTTGGTACTTCAATTAAACTTAAATTGGAATCAACAATATGTGTCTGATTCTACTTACTACTCAGCGTTATATTTTCAAGATATCATCATATAATATCTTACTAAAGAAAATTGTAATATTTACAATACTAATTCTTTATCTTATTTTAATATTATTTGAAATCATTAGGAAAAAGTCAGATTATAATATTTGGTTATTCTTGTATTTCATGATTATTACAGTAACAAATGTATGTATTCTCTTCTATTATCATAATCAATAAATAACTCTAAAATGGTTTCCTTAAAACTAATATATGTGATAATATGTTATTATTGGACAACGTATAATATTAGTACTGTTAAAAAACAAAATATATAAATGCAATTACAATTAATAAACAAACATATAGTGCTTAGTAATCAAATTATATGTTCATATACACTGAAAATACAAAATAATCTAATATACAAATTGAAATGTTCTAAGTTAATTAATTTGCAGTATTTGGGTTTAATTTGAATACCTAAGAAATTACTGACTCACAAATTTATGTTAAAATAAATTATACTGTGCTTACAGGTGCTTTAATATGTTTAGAATGTGATATAACTGTTTAAAATTCATCTTTGTTATTTATAGCGTCTGGTTTAACGTTGTCAGCTCTAATTCTAAAATCAAAAGAGGTAATTTAACTTAATAACGTGGATATACAATTCAGATTTGATTGTAATTATTCTTCAGGTATCGTAAATTTAATAAATAGTTTATTAACTAAGTTTATTATTCAAGATTGTAATCTTTCAGGTTATAACAAATACAATACGTAAAGTGGCTATTTATGTTCAAAATTATCTGTTGATACATAAATAACTTTAATTGAACAACTGTTTTAGTAAGTATGCGGTAGAAGATTAATTGAGTTGAGAGGTTTATTTTATGTTATTAATTTTGTTGAAACGAAATAATGTTAAGCTTGTCAGTATTTCCACTTCGCAAATAATTAACAAAATTCTCGAAAACGACTTCAACCATTTAATAGGTAAATTACTATTTTTGTGTTCAATATATATTAAAACATATTATTCGTATTTTAAATCACTTTATTCATTTTTATAAATGTGTGTGTACCCTCTTATGTCATTTTATTCACTAATATGCGTTTTATAACACTCTGGACACAAATGATATCCTTTGCACGAACACACATATCTGCTATTACATTATTTGCAGCCGACACATTACGCACTTACTTTTGTATATACATGATAGTGTTTTTTCATCAGATTCTATACCGTCTAAATTTGTATCGATTTCTTCTTCAGGTTAATCTAATAACAATTTAATATGACCATAACAGACATTCGAATGTATTTCCTCCCATTCTCTGCAAGACATTCCAACTTCATCAGCTATAAACTAATTGCGTATTTTAGTGTTCTTAGACCAATTATCTTAGACAGATCCTCGCTCTTTACCTGATATCATCATTGTAAATAGTATCATTAAGTATTTATCGAATTCTGATTTAGTTAATCTAGAATACCCTCCATATTTCTACATTTTTCTTACTTCAGTCAAAGTTTTAATGTTATTGTAGAATTATGGAGTAAATAATTATGTATGGGTTTCATAGATGCTTTCATTCATTGTTGGCATTATTTTTGTTAGGTGCGAAGTGGAAATACTGACAAGCTTAACATTATTTCGTTTCAACAAAATTAATAACATAAAATAAACCTCTCAACTCAATTAATCTTCTACCGCATACTTACTAAAACAGTTGTTCAATTAAGCTCGTTCACAGTTTGTGTGAATGACAACATGCAAATGGTTGGCGTTTTGGAATAATCATTAAACATAAGTGGAACAGAACTTATCACTTGTTTATCTATTTGTTCATAAGATAAATATATAACTTTTGGCATATGTTTAGAATTACTAAATTATTCAAGATTAGTTAATTATACTCAATAATGTTTAGAGCACTTTGTATTTAATTCCTTTTCTAACTTATGTTTATGTGGAAATGGATTCTACTTGAACGGTTCTTCTTGTGTCAATCTAAGTACTGAGTTTTCTTAAATTATAGCTAATGTGCAATTAATCGATGATAAGCTGCATAATGAGATCTAAGGGTCTAATTTGGAGCTTAAATCACTATTTTACAATTTGGAAAGTGACATCTAATCTAATATAACTAATCTCTACAATCTAGTAACTGAAACATATATAAACCTTAAAGAGGATATAAGAACTTAAAATGTTTCTATTCACAACGACTTAATGGACCTTAAAATTAATATGGATTCAAAATTCTAATTAAATATTGATCAAAACACAGAAACTCAACTTAAAATAAGTGATTTGTCAACATAATTATCCAATATCATAAAGAGTTTGAGTAATAATTTAAGTTAGATAATTAATGAAAATTAAGTATAAATCAAAAATAATTTTACAGAAGCTGATTAGAAACTAGACAACATAAAATTAAATATGAACTATTTATTAGCTGTTTCATTATCTAATTTCACTAAAATATCAAATCAAATTTCCGGATTGGACTCTATAATGAATTAATCCTTCATAACTGTGTTAGATACATGCTCCAAAGAAAATACCTTAAATAATCAGGCTGATATGATAAAAATACAAATTAACTTACTAAGTGATAAAATTGATCACATAAGTGCAGGAGGATGCCCATAAAATTCAAATTTGGTAAATGGAGCATGTTCATGTTCAATAAGTGGATAAATTTTAGTTGGTAGTATTTGTGTTTGTTTTGCATCTGGAGCATCTGTAATCTCAGGAGTTTGTACTTGTCCTGTAGGATAGTAAATGATTGATGATATATGCTAAACGGTGGTTATATATAACGGTACAAATACCGATAATACATTATAATGCAGTTCAAGTATATATATTACAACTTTTGATATATAAACTATTACTAGTTAAATTACATCTGAAAATAATTTTAGTCGTGGATATGTGTTTGGGGCGAATATAATATAAAACGGTTATTTAGATATTGCTGACAATATTTACACTTATGTTTATTCTCTTTTCCAATTTTAAAATTCATTTACGAATATAAAGATATAAATTGGGAAATAAAACATATAAATGATAGGTGGATCTTTGTTAACACCGCTTACAACAGTAATAATTAATTAGATGAATATTATTTCAAGAGAGAGTAGTTAAATAACAATTAATTCATAATTAAATTTAATTGCAGGAGTTTTAACAAACAGTAGTATAAATAATTTACTCGTTAACTTAAGCCTAACACTATCTACAGGACAGTTAACTTTAGCAAGTGCTATTAATTAATAATTTTAATTAACAGGATATTAAGTGCTAGGAACTTATTAAAGTACATCAACTATTAGCATGATTTGTTTTGTTATTGGTTAGGCAACAGTATATATTAGTCAGGTTAGCTTCAAACCAAGTGTATACAATGTTGGAAACAGTTCTTCATATCTTATTTGCACTCTTAATTCTATTAGCACAGTAGCAATGAATAATATCGCGATTATTATTGGAAACGATACCAACATTTAAATGATGGGTTACTAAATGACGACTAACTTTTCATTCCCTTACTAATTTGGTGGAATAATTACTAATATTAACAGTGGATTTTCTGTTACTACTATAAATAATGTTATATTGGACTGCTATTAAAAAATAAATACAACTAGTGTTTAAAATTCAGGTTTTTTGGTTGGAAAATCATAATCAAATAACTATATAATACGGAATTTATGTTTGTAGCAAAATATTAATACAAATTCTGAGATTATGAATTTTGGCTTCATTGGTTTTCACTAACATGGAAATATATCAATTTAATAAGTTTATATAAATTATATTTTAAAAGGATCTGTTTTATATAACAGTGGTTTAATCGGAAGTGTGTATTACTCTGTATTTTGTGAAATAGTTAACACAAAAACTTCTTTTGTGATTCCAATTTCATCTGGACATACTATTGGGTGTATTATAGGATATATGTAATTGGATCGTATTGTAATTTAAAACTCGACTGTAATTAACAGCAGCCTTTTGTCTAGTTGGAGTAATGTTGGTGGATTTATTGGTTAGGCCTTATAATAGTGTAATCCTTCATATTCAACGTGCAACATAGAATACTTGATTAATAACTCAACAATTTAGCAAAGTAATATAAGCTTAACAGGTAGCTTAATGGGTGGATTTTTAGGTTCAAATGATGCCTCTAAACTTAAGATAACAAATTCGTAGATCAAATCAACACGCATATGTGGTACATCACTTTTCGGACTTATTCAAGGTAACAATAATGCGACGACGTTCATATTCGTTAACTGTTCCTCCAGTTCAAATTATATCAATAACGTTTTGAAGACAGATTGTGCCGTTATTGTGAATTATCTAAACGGGTGCTGAATGATATGTTAAATTTATGTTAATTAAAATTCATAATTATTATGGACATTTTTGCGTATCTGCTTGTTAAGAATATTCATTGGTATACAGATTAAGAAAAATAAAATATAACAGAATAGTAAAGTAAAATGTAAAATAGCTGGTTAAACATCAAAATCACTTTGATTTAGATACATATGGTAGAGTGTATAAATAGTGGCACAAGAAACTAAACAGCACACCTAAAACAACAAATACATGCCATATTTCATGAGAACAAAATACGCCTTTAAAGGGATTCGGTTTCTCTAAGGAAAATATTATAACACCAACGGTGTACGAAACTCCTGTAGCAATGATCAATCCCATACCTCCCCAACCCAAGTTATCAACAATGGGTTTGAATAACAGCACAGCTGACCAACCCATCAAAAGGTAAATTGAGTTGAAAATATTTTAATTTACAGTATGGCGCAAGATAAATTTCATCATAATTCCACAAAACATTATAAAATACATATACACAGTAATCGCTATACCCAAAGGACCTCCAGCTACTATCAAAGCAAATGGTGTAAATGTACCAGCAATCACAAAAAATATACCTTCGTGATCAACTAAACGAAGGGCTCTATACATTTTAATGGAAATGCCCCAATGTAAACCAACTCCATGATGCATGGCTGAACCGAATAGCATCATCTCTGTACTTATTCCATAAACTATAAACGAAAATATAGCGGCAGCGCCTTTGCAATGTTTTGAAGAAAGGCAAACTACTATTCCAAATAAAAATAGTAAACCTCCAACTAAATGCGAAGTTGTGTTAAAAATTTCATTTGTTACGGCTTCTGGTTTATAATTGTGTTATTTAGTCCATGTAGATAGTTCGGTTGGAGTCATTTTTGAAAAGTCAGGATCTCTTGATGAAGCAAAACCAGTATCAAATTCAGGGTCAAGATCTGAGTCATCAGAGTCTGATTAAACGAAATGTTATTCTTTGAAGTCTTTTGGTAGTTCTTCGTCTTTAACTAATTTATAACTCATTGTGGTGTGGTTTCATATATTTAATTATTATGTGTAATTAAATAAAATTCTATATCACTTTTCCTAGATTTCATTTCTGGCTTTATTATTTTAATGGAATTGGTTTATTTTTTGTGTTTTTGGTTTGTGCTGTGTTCAGCGTGGGTGATTGTTCAGCGATTGATTTTGCTTGTAGTTTGAATATGGTTTCCATATCTTTTCTAACTAGTTGTATATCTTGTCTGATTTCTTGGTTGTGCATCATTTCTTCATCAAAATGTGATTTTTGCAGGATGTGTTCTGGTATTTCTATTCTCCCGTTGATGACTTTCGTGTCGAATCTCTTCTCGGGCTTGCCTAGTATCTGTGGCGGTTATTTTCTTTCAACATCAACTTTCTGTCTGAGTATTTACTGTATGTTGGGCATGGGTGTTTGGTTTTGGTACCACTTCTGCTCGTTGAACGCGCTCGTTTTTGTTTTGAAGTGGGTAGTAATCTGGAAAAGTTGCTCCTGTTGCATGTTTTTTGTGCTCAGGTCCAGTTCGGACTGAGATTCGAGGGACATTGTGGGCTCAATTTGCAACTTATCGATGACGATTCCGGCCGTTGTCGGTTTGTTTTCGGCTGTTTGAACCTGCGACAGTTCGTTTTTAGGGTCATTTATTGTTCTTAAGTGGTTCTGCTTGAATTCATGGGCGAATGTTGATGGCTGTTCAGTATTTTGTTAGTGCTAAAATGGGCTGTCTAATTCCGTTTAAAAGACGAAGGACTGGGATTTTTGCTCCAAAAGGGGGAGGGACATGAGTGATTTGGTAGTGTCACTATTTTCTTTAATTTTTGGTTGAATTATGAGCTATTCTGCTAAAGAGGTGTTAGTTTCGTCCAGAGGCGCTGGTTTGGTCTCGTTGGCGACGTGGACGGGTTCGGCGTTCTGGTGGACGTCGTGGGCTTCCGCCGGCTGGTGCGCTTCCTGGTGTTCGTGGACCTCCGCAGCAGAATCGACTTGCGCCTGGTTCTACCATTCCTGGTCCAGGTCCTGCGAGGCGGTCACCTGGTCTTCGGCGTGCGGCTGGTGTTCTTCCGTGTGTGGTTTCTCCGGCTGGGATTCTACGTGTTCGTGGGCCTCGGCGTGCGGCTTTTCAACGGCTAGAGGTTCTGGATGCGAGTGGTGGTCTTTGGTCTCCTGGACTTCCTGGACGTGGTTTTGCGGCTGGGGTTCGGCGTGGTGAGCTGGCTCTGAAGAAAGCGCAGCCACCGGAGCCGGGTGGTGGATTTCGTGCTGGTCGTGGGTCTCCTTCAGCTGGGCTTCTGCGACGCCTCCTTCTACCTGGTGTTCGTGGCTTTCTGCTTCGTGGACGGGGTCTTCCGCGAGGTTCTGCCACTGGTCTTCGATTTGCTCGGAATCTGGAGCTGCCTCTGCCGGGACGTGTTATTTGTGCTAGGCGTCCAGGTCTCCGTTTAGTTTTTGGAGAAGCAAATGGGTTTCGTCCAGAGGCGCGGGTTTGGTCTCGTTGGCGACGTGGACGGGTTCGGCGTTCTGGTGGACGTCGTGGGCTTCCGCCGGCTGGTGCGCTTCCTGGTGTTCGTGGACCTCCGCAGCAGAATCGACTTGCGCCTGGTTCTGCCATTCCTGGTCCAGGTCCTGCGAGGCGGTCACCTGGTCTTCGGCGTGCGGCTGGTGTTCTTCCGTGTGTGGTTTCTCCGGCTGGGATTCTACGTGTTCGTGGGCCTCGGCGTGCGGCTTTTCAACGGCTAGAGGTTCTGGATGCGAGTGGTGGTCTTTGGTCTCCTGGACTTCCTGGACGTGGTTTGGCGGCTGGGGTTCGGCGTGGTGAGCTGGCTCTGAAGAAAGCGCAGCGACCGGAGCCGGGTGGTGGATTTCGTGCTGGTCGTGGGTCTCCTTCAGCTGGGCTTCTGCGACGCCTCCTTCTACCTGGTGTTCGTGGCTTTCTGCTTCGTGGACGGGGTCTTCCGCGAGGTTCTGCCACTGGTCTTCGATTTGCTCGGAATCTGGAGCTGCCTCTGCCGGGACGTGTTATTTGTGTTAGGCGTCCAGGTCTCCGTTCAGTTTTTGGAGAAGCAAATGGGTTTCGTCCAGAGGCGCGGGTTTGGCCTCGTTGGCGACGTGGACGGGTTCGGCGTTCTGGTGGACGTCGTGGGCTTCCGCCGGCTGGTGCGCTTCTTGGTGTTCGTGGACCTCCGAGCGAATCGACTTGCGCCTGGTTCTGCCACTCCTGGTCCAGGTCCTGCGAGGCGGTCACCTGGTCTTCGGCGTGCGGCTGGTGTTCTTCCGTGTGCGGTTTCTCCGGCTGGGCTTCTACGTGCTCGTGGGCCTCGGCGTGCGGCTTTTCAACGGCTACAGGTTCTGGATGCGAGTGGTGGACTTTGGTCTCCTGGACTTCCTGGACGTGGTTTGGCGGCTGGGGTTCGGCGTGGTGAGCTGGCTCTGAAGAAAGCGCCGCGACCGGAGCCGGGTGGTGGATTTCGAGCTGGTCGTGGGTCTCCTTCAGCTGGGCTTCTGCGACGCCTCCTTCTACCTGGTGTTCGTGGCTTTCTGCTTCGTGGACGGGGTCTTCCGCGAGGTTCTGCCACTGGTCTTCGATTTGCTCGGAATCTGGAGCTGCCTCTGCTGGGACGTGTTATTTGTGCTAGGCGTCCAGGTCTCCATTTAGCTTTTAAAGAAGCAAATGGGTTTCGTCCAGAGGCGCGGGTTTGGCCTCATTGGCGACGTGGACGGGTTCGGCATTCTGGTGGACGTCGTGGGCTTCCGCCGGCTGGTGCGCTTCTTGGTGTTCGTGGATCTCCGCAGCAGAATCGACTTGCGTCTGGTTCTGCCACTCCTGGTCCAGGTCCTGCGAGGCGGTCACCTGGTCTTCGGCGTGCGGCTGGTGTTCTTCCGCGTGTGGTTTCTCCGGCTGGGTTTCTACGTGTTCGTGGGCCTCGGCGTGCGGCTTTTCAACGGCTACAGGTTCTGGATGCGGGTGGTGGTCTTTGGTCTCCTGGACTTCCTGGACGTGGTTTGGCGGCTGCGGTTCCGCGTGGTGAGTTGGCTCTGAAGAAAGCGCAGCCACCGGAGCCGGGTGGTGGATTTCGTGCTGGTCGTGGGTCTCCTTCAGCTGGGCTTCTGCGACGCCTCCTTCTACCTGGTGTTCGTGGCTTTCTGCTTCGTGGACGGGGTCTTCCGCGAGGTTCTGCCACTGGTCTTCGATTTGCTCGGAATCTGGAGCTGCCTCTGCTGGGACGTGTTATTTGTGCTAGGCGTCCAGGTCTCCATTTAGCTTTTAAAGAAGCAAATGGGTTTCGTCCAGAGGCGCGGGTTTGGCCTCATTGGCGACGTGGACGGGTTCCACGTGCGGGTGGACGTCGTGGGCCTCCGCCGGCTGGTGCGCTTCCTGGTGTTCGTGGACCTCCGCAGCAGAATCGACTTGCGCCTGGTTCTACCATTCCTGGTCCAGGTCCTGCGAGGCGGTCACCTGGTCTTCGGCGTGCGGCTGGTGTTCTTCCGTGTGTGGTTTCTCCGGCTGGGCTTCTACGTGTTCGTGGGCCTCGGCGTGCGGCTTTTCAACGACTAGAGGTTCTGGATGCGAGTGGTGGACTTTGGTCTCCTGGACTTCCTGGACGTGGTTTTGCGGCTGGGGTTCCGCGTGGTGAGCTGGCTCTGAAGAAAGCGCAGCCACCGGAGCCGGGTGGTGGATTTCGTGCTGGTCGTGGGTCTCCTTCAGCTGGGCTTCTGCGACGCCTCCTTCTACCTGGTGTTCGTGGCTTTCTGCTTCGTGGACGGGGTCTTCTGCGAGGTTCTGCCACTGGTCTTCGATTTGCTCGGAATCTGGAGCTGCCTCTGCTGGGACGTGTTATTTGTACTAGGCGTCCAGGTCTCCATTTAGCTTTTAAAGAAGCAAATGGGTTTCGTCCAGAGGCGCGGGTTTGGCCTCATTGGCGACGTGGACGAGTTCGGCGTTCTGGTGGACGTCGTGGGCCTCCACCGGCTGGTGCGCTTCCTGGTGTTCGTGGACCTCCGCAGCAGAATCGACTTGCGCCTGGTCCTGCCACTCCTGGTCCAGGTCCTGCGAGGCGGTCACCTGGTCTTCGGCGTGCGGCTGGTGTTCTTCCGTGTGCGGTTTCTCCGGCTGGGCTTCTACGTGTTCGTGGGCCTCGGCGTGCGGCTTTTCAACGGCTACAGGTTCTGGATGCGAGTGGTGGACTTTGGTCTCCTGGACTTCCTGGACGTGGTTTTGCGGCTGGGGTTCGGCGTGGTGAGCTGGCTCTGAAGAAAGCGCAGCCACCGGAGCCGGGTGGTGGATTTCGAGCTGGTCGTGGGTCTCCTTCAGCTGGGCTTCTGCGACGCCTCCTTCTACCTGGTGTTCGTGGCTTTCTGCTTCGTGGACGGGGTCTTCCGCGAGGTTCTGCCACTGGTCTTCGATTTGCTCGGAATCTGGAGCTGCCTCTGCCGGGACGTGTTATTTGTGCTAGGCGTCCAGGTCTCCGTTCAGTTTTTGGAGAAGCAAATGGGTTTCGTCCAGAGGCGCGGGTTTGGTCTCGTTGGCGACGTGGACGGGTTCGGCGTTCTGGTGGACGTCGTGGGCCTCCGCCGGCTGGTGCGCTTCCTGGTGTTCGTGGACCTCCGCAGCAGAATCGACTTGCGCCTGGTTCTACCATTCCTGGTCCAGGTCCTGCGAGGCGGTCACCTGGTCTTCGGCGTGCGGCTGGTGTTCTTCCGTGTGCGGTTTCTCCGGCTGGGCTTCTACGTGTTCGTGGGCCTCGGCGTGCGGCTTTTCAACGGCTAGAGGCTCTGGATGCGAGTGGTGGTCTTTGGTCTCCTGGACTTCCTGGACGTGGTTTGGCGGCTGGGGTTCGGCGTGGTGAGCTGGCTCTGAAGAAAGCGCAGCCACCGGAGCCGGGTGGTGGATTTCGTGCGGGTCATGAATATCTCTCTTCGATTCTTAATCTATCTATATTTTTGTTATTTATGAATTTTGCTAATTATTGGGTAAGATATAATTTTAATATGATTTATATGGATTTTACTGAGGTTTAATTTGATATTATTATTGCTGGTTTTTGATTACTAAATTCTATGAATCTTGTTAACAGTTGAATAAATCTGAAAAATCATTATTCTATGATTTATCTAGGTTCTTATATATTGGTTATTAACTTTAAATTGTATCATCATTTTCAATTTCGCTTTAACTTATCACACTATTAATTATAGATTTTGAAATTCGTGATTTAGACATTGGGCTCATTTAGCTTATGTTATTACTATTAAATGAACTATTTTTGAAATCATATTTGGAAGGACTTAGTTAATTAAGTTGTGTTGAATTTTATAATTCCAATATATTTTGTTAATTTCTTAAATTACTATTAAATAGATAATTTGTATATTACTATTCTTATACAATGTCATTATTGTTATTATTCATAATTTGAATATTAATTAGTAAGTTACCCCATTCTTCATGCAAACAAATCTTTTGATCAAATATAATTGGGAAACTTTATTATTCAATATTCTCTCCTTATTTAACAAGTTTGAATACCAAATTATCTCTATTTCTAAATCCCATCTGATTTTTAGCTAATTAATTATTAACATACAAGTATTTAGGAATGTTTTATAGTCTTAAACGTACTTCCATCTCATCTAAATCTAATTATTTATCGATACAACTTCCAAATTCTATTAAAGGATTAGAATTAAATACTTGCAGCTCATTTCCAAACTAATTACAACAAAATTATAAGAAATCATTGTATAATTATTTAATTTCATCATTTTTATTAGCGTTCTTGAGCGAAATTTGAACAAAGTCTTTTAAATAATCATTAAATATTAAATCGGAATACAATGCTTGTTGTTAGAATCGTTTTATGAAATAAATAAACTTTATTTAATCTAATTATAATTATAGTTATAAGTTTTAGTATATGTATGGATTTGTTGTTAGAATTGTAGTAAAAACTGGTATACGCTAACCAAAGATTTATCCAAATAATACTAACTTTAATTATGCATTTTAAGCTAACTCTGAAATCGGCAATACAATTTTTTCGTTAGGATAGTCGATTTCGGTTGAGTACTAATTAGGAATTGAAATAAATAGCCCATATCGATCAAAAGCTTTATAATTATTTATTGTTAATTTGTAATTAGTCAAGTTCATTCCGAAAAACTATAATTATTAGTATGGATGCGATGTTGCTTCAAATGTAATTATTATTTTACAATTATTTAAACTAGCTTGTAATTTCATGTTGCAATTTATAAAAGTTAATTCTTCATATTTGATTTAACTATTGCCAAGAACAAAGCGATACATTGTGTTTGTATTTAAAATGTTATATGTGTTAATTGAAATTACGTCTTTATTTTATTGAAATTTGAATGGATTTGACATAAATTTTACTTTAGCTGACTATTAGTCAAGTATAGTAACTATAAAATTAGAATCGAATGAAATTTTATCCAATAATGAAATTTTTAACATTAGTGGAGTGGAATTATTTATTTTCATTCTATTCATATAAACACATATAATAAGTTGAGATAACTAATGGTGTTGTGATGAAAATTAACAACTGAATATTAGCAATACTGGTACCTGGACAATTGTAAAACTGATATATACTATATACTTTCAATTTAACCTCAGGAGAATGAACAAAAACGAAGAATATCAAAATATTTTAGTTGACTCCATCTTATAGTAAAATTCTTATCGTCATAGAAAGTGATTGTCAAAAGTGCTATTATCTATTGTAGATGGCCACTTTATATTCTGTCTCACCACGTGTCCTATATATAATATATATTTAAGTATTGTACAGCTAATTTAAAAATTTAAATAAGTTTTTCACCACGAGTCTAGCTTCGGTTCATCGGTCACGACCGCGAATTGCACCGTGTCCGCGGATTTAACTTCGTTCATGTGGAAAGAGTTCTCCTTTTCTCTGTCGTCAAGCACCGACTCGTTTGTTAATTCCGGTTCGAAAAGGGGTAAAACGAAAGCTGCGAGAACTGTTAAGCACAGTCCACCGAACACATCAGTGAAGAAGTGCATGAAAACGGATATGCGCGCTATCATAACAGAGGGGATGAAGATTACTGTCAAGCAAGCAGCTAGGAATATCATGCAAGCATTAAAAATGGTGTTTAAAACTGAACTATTGTACTATTTAGTGAATTTGTAGTTGAAAATGGCGAACCAGAGCATGATGAAGCACGCTGTAGCCGTGCCCTGAGTATGACCAGAAGGGCAAGACCTCAATTGATAATCGCACGGATTCGGACCAGTGTACTTCCTAAACCCGATCTAAAACGGAACCTTGCACTTGTCATCGGTGTCCAGCGGAGAATGATACTCAATGGTCTGCTTCGGCCTCGGCCTGTGAAAACTAGACTTTAACACTTGCACCTCAATGGTAGATATCGCCACAAAACCAAGCATGCCAAATAAAATATACAAATACTTGCCCTTGTGCGTTTTAAACCTCAGTCTCAGCACCAAAAGATCAAAACCAACCAGAACTATCAAAAATGAAAAAGCAATCAGAAATAACGGCGTTTGCTTCTCATTTACAAAGTATATAACGCCAGTATTAAACCAGCTAGTTTCTTTTTCAGATGCATTCGCTTGAGCCCACTTTGCAAGACCAGTGTCGAGCATTGAAAGTTTTTGAGAAAATGCAGAAAGTAAGATTAAACCTAACATTCCCACTAAAAAGTACATACTTGATTTTACAAAACGTATCTGATTGTAGGAACCAAAGCAAGCTTTTGATAGTGCTTTTACATGTAAATTCTAATCTAATTATTTGAGAAGTCATTATCCAGATTGAATATGATTGAGTACGCTAACCATTCAGAAATACTTTTACATTGATAGCATCATGAACTTTCATGCACTAAACTACGTATTAATTGGTTTGAGTCTCAAACTGTGAGAGCTCGTAGTATATGCAGTAGTTTAATAATATTTTCACTCTATTTATTCTAATTATAGCTAGCGCAAACCAGAGCATTACGAAGCAGGAAGTTGCAGTGCCCTATACATGACCTGATGGGCAGGACTGAAGGGAATAATCGCACGGATTCGGACCCTTGTACACCCTGAAAGCTATATGGAAAGCCAACTTACACGAAAGATCAGTGTCAAAAGGAGAATGATAGTCAACTGTATGTGTTGGCCTAGGCCTGTGAAAACTAAACTTCATCGCCTACACTAGAATCGTAGAAATCGCCACAAAAGCTAATGTGCTGCATATAATGTACAAGTACTTCATTAAATGCTCTTTAAACTTAAGTCTAAGAACTATAAGATCGAATCCAAACAGAATTACTAAAAATGAAAACGCCATCCAGAATATAGGCGTTTGCTTTTCATTTACAAACTATATTGCGCCAGTATTAAATAAACTTGAATGGTCATTTGACGCATTCGCTTGGGCCCATTTTGCTAAACCGATATCCAACATTGAAAGTTTCTATGAAAACGCAGATAGTAAAATCAAACCCAAAGCTCCTACAAAAAAGTACATACCTGATTTTACAAAGCGCATCTTGTTGTAAGAACCGAAGTTCTTCCAATATTGTTTGAATTAAATTGTGAACTTGGACATTAGAAGTGGGGAATGGTTATTGGTAGTATTGCTGATTATTTAATATGAATCAAAATATGAATAATTTCTAATTATACTACATAACCTCGAATTGAGACACCCACCCCTTTCACCGAAGTGCTCAGATACACCTTCGATTTTTTATACTAAAGGTGTCTATAACTGAAAGTGAATTGAAAGTAAGTGAATTGAACATTGTAAATCTCTTTTGTATTTAGTAGATTTATAAGAGCATTGGAGCTTTGTATGACCATATATATAAATTTTATGGTACTTAATCTACTATATATTGGTAATTTATGCAAATTTTATCAAGAAACTAGAAATTTGATAAAATTTTTAGAATATTTTTGGAAAAGATGTCTGTAACTGAAATGGAAAACCAAATCTGACACAGAAAATATACTGGGCCAGATTTGCTCTCACTTATAGACACCCTGGCCATTTTTGAAAACTGCTCGGGTGTCTGTATTCGAACAGGGGTGGGTGGTTCAATTCGAGGTTATGTAGTATTAACATTTTCAGTTAACAAGAAGTTTTCATTTTGATCTTCTTCTGCGATCGTTCAGAATACTGTTTGATTAAAAGTTTGTTAAGTGAGTTGTTACAGTTGTTTAATTTTGCATTAAAATCAAATTTCTTCAAATTGTATATATAATCAATAACTCTCTTTACAAACGCAAACTGTAGACAATAAGTAGCAATGAAAACAAAAAGATGAATACGTACACAAGAATGAAACTAAAATTAGTTCTAAATACATGAGATTGCGTGCGCTATTTGGTTAGGGGAAAATGTACATGCTTTAAATTTGATAGAAAGGAAAGAAAATTGACAATCCGTAGGTTTCATGTTTCATTTACAAATTGTAATATATATTAATATATATATATATTAATATATTAAGAATCCTCAGAAAGAGATATTAAGCCAGAAAAGTATGCAAAGACAACAGGTTGGAAGACCGGACTAAACCGGACATCAGCATTGTGGTCAACGGAGTTCAGATTTATTTGGATATTGGAATCACTTGGGATCTTGATAAATACTACGCTCTCAAAGAGTAGCATTATCGGGACAAAAAGGATTAAAATGGTAATCCGCTCAAAATTATTCCGATTATAATCGGTAAGAATCTCACCAATATAGAATTCTTGGAAGAACTCCGAGTTAATTTCGAGACAATTTATGAAGAGATTTGCTACATGATAAGTACCTCTCAAACACACCGAGCCGAGCTTATGTATAGAAAGAAAGTAGTCCAACGGGGCGAAAAACATAGCGAGATCGATGTAGAGAAACCAAGTGCCAACCGCTTTGCCTCCCTAGCGGACAGTGATGTTTAATTCAAACACACTGACAGCTACGGGAAAATCTTTGATTACCTTCACGAAAAAGGGATTATGAAGGTAGCCACACAATCTCCAATCAAAGAAGTGCCCGCAAAGCCAAGACAGAAAAACTTTGAAAAAGCCCACAAAACAAAGACTAAAAAGAAGTCCAAAACAAAGAAACGAATGAAGTGAAAAATTAAAAAGTTGATTACTTATAAAATTGTATGAATATAATATGCTCATTTCAAAAAGCCTATATTGAAGCTTTTATACATAAATACTGTAAATATTATAAATATACTTGTTGATCGTCATGATTTATGAGACAAAATTTAATATAATAAGTATAAAGTTCTGTTAATAACTTGAACCACGTTAAAAGAATAGTATTATAAAAGTTATAAATCAAATATTATAGTAAATTGAACAGGAAAGGGGTTCTCTGGGGATTGAACGGTCGAACTTCCGATTCTTATATATTTCAATTTTTCTTTAATATTTACCCACCCTTATTTTATTCATATATAATAATTATATTTGGGTGATCTCCACCTCTTGTCTTTTCATTAATGGATCAGATGCAACTTTCTGACTCTGACTTTGAAGTTATAAGTCCAGTTTCTAATCAATCCATAATTTAAGTATCTCGAAATGTTCATTAAAACCCATTGTTCGCAAGGTATTAACCCAAAGCAGGGCCAATAAGTATTAAATGCGAACGGAAGTACGTTAACCCACATGTTAACAAATTTACGGTGCAATAAATTTAAGCGCTGGTATTTGATGATATCCCATCAGGTTATATACAAAAAACGTTGTCATTTCTGAAGAAATGCTGGAAGTACTTTTATTTGAGAGTAAAGCGAAGGCTGTTGAAGTATTGATGGCTAAAACAACAATTAGAAACAAAATGACAGACGATTATCAATTTGCTTGTTGTTTTAATGATTTGCACAACATGGACTCTAAACCGAAGGAGAATCCCAAGGATACTGGCGAACTTGAACTAAACGAGATTATAAGCATATTTGAAGCGGAATAAAATGAATTGTCATTTTAAAATGATTAGGATTAATTTGTAACACGAAAAATCAAAAGTTTTAAAAACGAGTGTAAAAGATCAGCATCAGTCATTCAAATCAAAGGATCCACCATTAACAAAAGTAAATTTCGCTATTGTGAAAAGTTTGAGTATGTTATTACTCAGAGTGGAGAAATTTAGACTTTTAACCAGATAGAGAACTAAATTTCATATTTTTAAGTTGTTTATTAAAAAGGACAACACCACACTGGTATAAATCCATGTTATTTTAGAAGAACACCGACTAGATGTAAATTTACTGAGAAATAAACTAAATTATTGCTTACTTTTCAAAGTGGGTACTCATATGACCAATTTGATGCATTTTGGACATTCAATAAACAGAATTTCACCTAATCTAAATAGTAAGTACAAACTAAATTACATTAAATGTATGAAGATAATGTTGAATAAGCTGAATAGTTATATTAGTTCGCTCTAAAACACAATTTGAATTATGAGCACTTTTGTAATCAAGCAACATCATTTCAACACCATTTTGCATTTTGTAATGAAAATGCGAAATAATTTTTTAATAACGAAGCATTACAAGCTTAAATAGACTGGACATTCTTCAAAATAAACTAAAGGCAAATGGTATGTGTGTAACTTCTCAGCTCCAGCAGTTTTTCGAAATTGGGAGTAGTCGTGGCCTATTACATTGTGGTTAAAAACTAAAAGGCAACGTAAGGCGAATGCGACCAGAATACAGAATTATCCCTTGCTTACTTTGCTTCTCAGCTAGAATTTAATCATATATAGACCTTTTTAAGTGATAGTGGAGTGGTTTATGTTAATAATAAGCTAAAAGACTGCTTGAATTAAAATTTGAGAAAATTGAATAAAAAAGAATTTGAAGGAAGAGCTGGTCGTTGTGGATATCATAGCTGGACAAACTTAAAACCTGGAATTATTCCACTTAAATATAGAGATGATAACCGTGATATCAAATTTGAAATGTAAATAGCATATTTTGATTGGTTATCAGCTGCATTTGAAGTAGAAAAGGTACATTATTTCAAAGTATTAGAGAATTTATTTGCTCAAGCTGGTCTCGCCAATAAATAGCCATATTCAGCTAAATTAGACGCATTAAAAAAGGACGAATAACATTATTGTATTCTGTATCGTCCGATGAAATTTTAGGGGCCACTAATTCAAACAACTCAAATTGGAGAATCTCTTAATTACTCCAGACTTAAAAAACTATTAAATAGCCGCTCTGGATTGTTCGATATGGTTGTTGCCTTAAGTTGTACAGATTCAAGTTTTCAGGATACTATTTAAAACCATTTTTAAAAGAATTCATATCATTCGAATTCAGATGTATTATTTGGTTGTGTATTAAAAGCAAATGAACTCGTAGAAATCACTATTAAAACAGCTCCAAAACGTTATAATATTAAAATAATTAAGCAGAAAGAGTAAAAACAAAAACTATAAATCTCACTAAAAGCAAATAAAAAGCTCATAATTCCACATTTATATGATTTGTAGTAGTGGTAGGAAATAGTAGATCTAGCAAGTTAATTTATATCTAATTCTAATTTATTTCACGATTAAGAATTTATGACCTAATATAATGAACGCTTGGAATAAATTCGATGCCCATGTGCATATAGAGTTTAATGTGGTTTGTCATGTTGTCACGAAATGATCATTTTATCTCATCTGGATGCTTTAAAGAACAAATATTTAATAACTTCATTGATTAGAGTGGAATATTCTCAATAATACTTAAATGAAAAATTATAATTGTATTTTTAAGCCCGTGAATTTTATACATTGCATAGTTACGGATCTTAAAATCATAATTCACAATTAATGATGCCAATTAGACCAAAGACGTTTTAAAGCAAAAATCGACTTGAAATGATAACGTATATAAAAACTGAGTTGAATCCAAATGATTATGATGATGAAGAATTAACCAAGTTATGTGAAACAATAAATATAATTAATAAAAAATATTTATTCAAAATAACCACTCCATCGAGAATTATCAGAGGCTCCAGAAAAAGAAATAAAGGTAAATAATGAAGAAAAGACTGAGAATAGTTGTATTTGTTCATAATATAAATCCGCACAAAGTCCAACGAACCCCTTCCTTCAAATTGAAGAATATTTCACTTTAACCATTTCATCTTTAACCTACGGAAACAGCAGAAAAAGGCAACGATAAATACCTGGAGGACGCCACAAAGAAAAAATGGGTGACAAACCCACCCAGACCAAAGTAATCCCCAACGCGAAAGGCAATGACAAGAAAATTTAGTCTCTCAAAGAGAAGATCGCCAAATTGTAAAGAGAATTGTAAAGTTAATTTGATACAGAGGCGGCAGTGATGCGTAAATTCAAAGAAACCAAAAAGAAGCATGACGACAAGAAGATCACTTAAAAGACAAACAATGCCGAAGCTCAGTCTGAAAATGAGAAGAAAAAGACTGAAGTAAGTTAGAAAGCTGAACCTACGAAGAATATCGAAGAAAAAGCGCCTGACAAAACGAAGCTTAAGGACGCTCAGAAGCAGAAAGAGAAAAAGCCCCCAGTCTAAAAGTCACAAGATCAAAAGACCACTAAAATGCCCCAATCGAACGCAAAGTCTCCTCAAAAGGAAACTTAGAAAAAGAAAGAGGATAAATAACCTGTCTTAGAAAAGCCTGTCAAATCATAGCCAAAAGATGGTCCAAATGAATAAAAAACAATTACTGACGCAAAATAGGAAACCAAGCCAATCTTAACGAAAGCCTAGAAGAAGAAGCTCCAAATGGAATATCAGAAATAGTTTATCTAACAATAGAGAGCTAAGGAAGATATCAGCGAAGCTAAACCCTAGGAAAAAGTTAATCTACCACCGGCAATATACCCCGAAATTAGGAATTTGCAAAATCAAATAAACTAAGAAGGGCCACAGGTACGTTATCAAGTTAAGGAAACAATGCATCAAAGGCAACCATAACCAAGCAATGCCAATACAGCGAATCAACCCAAAGGAAATATCGAGCAAAGAGAAACTGAGACGCGATAACCAGTTTCTGAAACTAAAGTTAGCGAATCTAGTAAAACTAATCCGCTAACGACTCCGTGAGGGCCCTGTTGGGTCTTTACTGAGTGGGCATAAATGACGGGTTGAGCCAGTTTTGAAAGTGGAAACACTGGCGTGCGAGAGACTTTGTTTTACTTTCAAAAGTCTCAATGAAGTCTGTTTGTGTCGTCTCGAGGAGTGAGATATATATTAATATATTAATGAATAATTATTACATTATCGAGGTTTGCTTGTAAATTACGTACATTTTTCTTGTTATTAATTGCTCATGCGAGAAAAAACCACCAAACACGCACCTTAATTACAAATATTTTAATGGAAAATTCTTAAATTTAATAACAAATTAAATGACTCACTAAACTACAACATTAATATAACATAATAAAGATTAAATATAACAAGAACAAATATAACAAGAATATGAAAAAGTTGGTCAACATTTCCGTTCAACTTTATTAAATTTCAAAAACATAAAGTAAGTTAAATAGAAACATCATATGAAACATCTAACAGCTAGATAACATAAAAATACTCTTCATTCAGTTTGCTTATTAATGTTCGTCAGAATCTAAATCATTTTAATGACCTCGGTGTCGCTTTCATCATGAATCTCTCGTTCGCTCGCCATCGTTTCCCTCTAAAGTTCCGAACTCAAATTCATCATTTACTTTTCAATGGCAACGTATTTGTTTCTAATTTGTAATAAAGTAAATTATGGGAACATCTGCTAGACCTGCCTCCAGTTCTTTCCCGTTTTCTGAACCGCCTTAAAAAGTTGGCTCGCTTCCTCCTGAGTCCAGTTGTGGTACTTCCTCTCCTTCTGGACGCCGTAAGTATTTGGATCCAGCTCTGGCTTGCAGAGCGTCTTCAGCTACTCGCAGCTGTAGTTCTGAATTGAAGCCGTTTTGTACTGCTGCTCGATCATCACGAACTTGTTCTGGAGCTGCAGGAGGCTCATGCCCGGAAAGGTCCTCTCCACCATCCGCCAGTTCTTCTGGGAGCTCACGACGGTCTGGTAGAGCAGGGCTGTTTCCTCGTCTGACCATTTGTGATATCGCTTTTTGGAACTCATTAGCATTTGCAAAAACGGAGTGGCTCACACAGATAACGATTAATGAGTACTATTTTAATCTCTAATTCACTAAATCACAATATTTACAGAAGACCACACTACATGTTTTACATTTAAACTTGTAAGTGTATTAATAAGTATGTATCTATAAGTATATAACAAAAATATTATCATTTATCCATTAAATCAAAATTCAAATTTTAATCTCATCGACCAAAATATAACCTTATGCCAAAAGATTTTTTAACCGAAGGCAAAGCCATGAGATACAACTAGTCTTAAAATGCATGAATTTGAATCAGATCGATCTTTAGAACGGAGAAAAGGAGTTGTGCCACCGATCTATTTACGTTCTTGGAATGAATTTTACTAAAGCCAACCAATAAGCGTTAGAAAACTGCTAAAGACGTTATAACGCGTTAGAAAAGGAAAATACGTTAGAGAAGTCTCTAACGTCATGTACGTTAGAAATTTATTCATTATTTACACTATATTTTAATAATCAATATAAATCAACTTCACAGTAATATTATACCGTATTATAGTAATTACACTAATTTAAATGGATAAATTCATTCAATTAAAGCTTTAAACGCTTGTAAAAACGATAAAATATAACATATTATTATACTTGTTTTACAACTATATATTATCTATCTACGTTAAATTTAAGCGCTATAGACAAAATATTGTATATAAAATGTTTGAATTACTCCTTGATATCATTTTTAGGCATATAAAATATTTATATATATTTCAAATATTTTAAGTGAAGTGGGGAAATGGTATTTTATTATTTGTATAATACTATAATACGTCAATCCCCACAAAATAAATAAAAGTGTAACGTGCTTTTAACGTCTGTTTTGCTATAGAGAGAACAATAAGCGATAAACAAAGATAGACAATAAGCGAATAATATTAAGCTATATATGTATTTATTCAATATTTATTGTTTATATTATATTTAACTGAAATATATAAATATTATTGCTAATTATCTGAATGATATTCATCTCTTAATATTTATTTATTTTAACGGTATCACTTGTTTATTCAGTACTTTTGATAAGAATTAAAATGTTTCAATAGAATAATGTTCTATTTTTACATAATATTCAATAGATTCATAGTAAAAGAAATATATGGAATAACTAAAATTTAAAATACACATGCAACATGTCTTATTATATCACAGATTAGTCCTTTATTCAACTTCGTTTAATTATAAAAGTACCGCTCATCAAACTCTTTGAATAATAAGTTAATATATTACATGTCAATTGGAGTGAAATTAATAGAATTACAAATGATAGAATTGTAATTTTTAACATACTTCACAACTTTACTATTTTACACTATTATGATTTGATCCGACCCGCTTATTGTTCTCTATAGCCGAAATCCTTAACGTACGTTAGAAATGAAACGTTGGGTGGCTCTAAATTTTACATTAAATCAGATTTACTGCTAAGAATTGTTACTCAAACGCTAGAATATGCATGAATGCTAGGAATTCAAACAACAAAGTAAACAAACAACATATAAAATAAGACGCTACAATTAACGAAACTCTAGCAATAATATATTTTCATTCATGTAGCTAATTCCGTTCATAATTCAGTTTCCAAGTCATTCTTTCTTGGATATCAGGTCCAACAGCACCTGCAGCGTGTCGTCGCTGATCACCAGGTCTTGCTGGTACCCGCTCTGGTTGTTGCAGTCGTCCAGCCCGCCGTACTTGTTCTTCATCCGCAGCTTGAACTGCTTCTGGATCATCACGTACTTGTTCTGGAGTTAAAGCAGAGAGAACTGGGGCAGCGCCTTCATGACCTCCTTCCAGTTGTTCCGGTTCTTCTGGACCGTCTTGTAGAGCAGCAGCGTCTCTTCGTTCGTCCAGTGGTGGTAGCCCTTGCTCGAGTTCGGAATGGTGGCGGTTTGCAGCGCTACCTGACTTTGGAGCGTCGGCTGGCTGTTGTAGGAGTTGTTCTCTGTCTCGCAGACCAGCTCGTTTTCGGTTTTGGGCTCTTTCTTAACTTTGGACACCACGCTCTAGCTTTTGGCAAACGAGGCCTCGCTAAATTTGGAGTTGATAGCGGCTATGGAGATGTTCTTCAGGTGGTACTGCTTTTCGATCAAAGTGAATTTATTCTGGAGCTGCAGCAGGCTGAACTGCGGGAAAGTGCTTTCCACCACTCTCCAGTTGCGGTTCGACCCGATCACGGTCTGATACAGCAGCATCACCTCTTCGTCGCTCCATTTGTGGTATGTGCGTTTTGATGTCATTTGTAAATATGGGGATGGAAATTTATCAAAATATATTTTGGAAAATTGATATATCACATGTTATGTATAAATAGGTATTTGATAGAAAACAAGAAATAATAGTATAATTTCACATTAATTGACTATATTAAATAATATTAACGAATATATGTAAAAAGAAAATGTCTTAAAACATAGCAATAATTCACAAATTATAATATATATATATACTGATGATAAGGTTACAGTTAAGTGAGTCATTTTATATATAGAGCATATGATGGACTACTTAATATAGCATATGATGAAGCACAATATAAAATTGTAATTAATAAGAATAATCATTAATGAAATTTAATCTATTCTATTTTTAGATTTAGTGTTATTTAATTGATTATATTTTGAACTATAAAATTACATATTCTATTGTCTGGGACAATAGAAAACCCATATTGTGCAATAAGAAAATGGCAATGGATGGCTATAGTATTGATAGATGGCTATAGCTAGTGAGTGAGTGGTGTTTTGGAGTGTTCATATCAAATTAGTAATATATGTTATATAACTAATTTTATTAGCATATTTTGAGCCAAAAATTTTGAAGTAAAATCTATGATGATTTCTAATTAAGATCCTTACTACTCAGCAATGCTTTTGGTAATAAAACAACTATATTTGAGTTGATTTATTCTCAGTTTGCTTTGGACATGATAAACATTGAATAACACTGATATAATTCTTATCTTAATAAATACAAATTACTACGAGTTGGACCATAATAATTTTAAATAACAACATTGCGCTCTAGCATTTTTTAGCTTAATAAGTGTGTCAGGAACAACATATAACTTTGGATTATGACCTTTCAATGTAAACTTTTATTATATTGAGAATTTAGTTAAAAATGAGAATTATGATTTTGTTCTTTAACAATTATTGTCAAGGTATTAATCAAATATCTTGAATTATGGCACCAGTGAAGAATTAATAATTACTCAAAACGATTGAATTCATCAGCTGGTAAAAGTTCTCAACGTCATTAATTTCTCAAACTTTTGATTTTTTGAAAGTTGTAATATTTTTAATTTCTACAATATTAACTACTTCAAATTAATAATAAACACTAAAACACCTCGTTACAGCTTAATACAACAAATAATCAATTATCTATTGAATATAATAAATCATAGGTAAGCGCAATGTTGTTATAGAAAGCTGTTGTGTTCAAGCCAGTTTGTGCAATCGCTATCTTAAGAGCAATATTCTCAATAATCTAAATTGCAGAGTTTAAGATTCTTCGAAAGACACTCTGATACCGCCTAACTTCTAGCTGCATAAACAAAATTTGGTCGTCTTAATTGGTTGTGTTGTTGGTTGGTTTTGTTGGGGTTTGTGTTGTTTTTTTGTGGTTGGGTTTTTGTTTTGGTTTGGTGTTTGTTTTTGTGGGTGTTTTTTTTTTGTTTTTTGGTTTTTGGTTTGTTTTTTGTGTGTTTGTTTTTTGTTGTTTTTTTTTGTTTTTTTGGTGTTTTGGGTTTTGTTTTTTGGTTTTTTTTTTTTGTTGTTTTTGTTTTGTTTGTGTGTGTTTTTGTTTTTTTTTTGGTTTTTTGTGTTTTTTTGTGTTTTTTTTTGGGTGTGTTTTGGTTTGTGGTTTTGTTTTTTTTGTGTGTTTGTGTTGGTGTTGTGTTGGTTGTTATTATTCGAGTTTTCATCTTCATTTTACACATAAATATATATTGACTTGTCTATCAACGATTTATTGTTTTTACGTTACATTTTTTGAATGATGATGGATTCCCCTATGTATAGTTCAAATTTGTAACTTTTGAATGATTGGTAGCTTGGGAGAGGAACTGTGAGGATTGGAAAACAAAAATATATAAATATAATAATTAAACATAGAGTAGTAATAAAATCAGTCAAAAAGTTCCAAATCATAGTATGTTCATAGCTAAAGCCATTTGTATTGATTAAGTTGTGATTAAGTGAGTTATTTGAACTTTGTGTAGTGCCATTATCACTATAAAAGATGAAGAAATTTAATGAACATTTCTTTTGGTTTATATAAATCATATATCATTATATGTTTAAAATTATATATTTTAATAATGCAACATTTATATAATATTTATAATTATATATTATAAACTGAATTTAATAATTCTCAAAATTTAATATGAACTATTATTTATATATCGTGCTAACTGATGATTTATCATATTATAAAAAGAATGATAATTCAATTTAGTATAAGGGAAACAGATGACTTTGATTGTGTTATTCTAATTTAATCTAACTATTCTTCAAACACTCCAAGATGAAGCGCGTGTATCACTAATGGACAAATGAAGAATCTTGTAGACTTTTCAAAATCGTTTTAAAGTGTAAAAAAGACTGGTAGCAAGTATAAATCCAGTTTCCAGAATTCACAAAGCTGTAGCTTCAAAACAAATTTTTTGTTATGCAGAGAAAAATGTAAAATTATAAAACCAAGAAAACAGATTCTAGCGTAGATTCAAACCTATTGAAAGAGATAATGGTCTTATTCAAAAGCTAACCGTAATGAAATAATTAGTATTCTAGTTTTATATTCTTATTATGAATATTTTTTCAACCCATCATTTATGCCCACTCAGTAAAGACCCAACAGGGCCTCACTGAGTCGTTAGCGGATTAGTTTTACTAGATTCGCTAACTTAATTTCCAGAAACTGGTTCTCGCGTCTCAGTTTCTCTTTGCTCGTTATTTCCTTCGGCTTGCACGGGAGGTTGTTCTGTTGTATTGGCATTGCTTGGTGGTGGTTGCCTTTGATGCATTGTTTCCTTAACTTGATAACGTACCTGGGATCCTTATTAGTTTTTTAAATTTCTAATTTCAGGGTATATTGCCGGTGGTAGATTAGCTATTTCCTAGGGTTTAGCTTCGTTGATATCTTATTAAGTTTATATACAGTGATTTTCTTGTCGTCATGCTTCTTTTTGGTTTCTTTGAATTTACGCATCACTGCCGCCTCTGTATCAAATTAACTTTACAATTCTCTTTACAATTTGGGATTTTCTCTTTGAGAGTCTAAATTTTCTTGTCATTACCTTTCGTTGCGTTGGGGATTACTTTGGTCTGGGTGGGTTTGTCAGGTTTTTTCTTTGTGGACGTGTCCTCCAGGTATTTATCGTTGCCTTTTTCTTCTGTTTCCGTAGGTTAAAGATGAAATGGTTAAAGTGAAATATTCTATAATATTCTTCAATTTACTATAATATTTGATTTATAACTTTTATAATACTATTCTTTTAACGTGGTTCAAGTTATTAACAGAACTTTATACTTATTATATTAAATTTTGTCTCATAAATCATGACGATCAACAAGTATATTTATAATATTTACAGTATTTATGTATAAAAGCTTCAATATAGGCTTTTTGAAATGAGCATATTATATTCATACAATTTTATAAGTAATCAACTTTTTAATTTTTCACTTCATTCGTTTCTATCAATACATGGATAATATTTATATACGATCACTTGGAAATGCTCCATTTATCGGTAAAGCGTGTATTTTTGTAGATATACCAGGCGAGTGTTCATTCATTTTAGACGCTGGGACGACTGTAGATTCAAATTAAGCTAGTTTACAAATTAAAAAATAATTTAATCATGATGGGCGAACTGTTATTCCATTCGAGTCTGATTTTGTTTTTATATCGCATGGGCACTAAGATCACGCGGGTGCTATTGAATAGTTAAAAGAAATGAACTGTCCGATATATGCTAGTAAAATAACTCGTGCCCTAGTCGATTAAAGTATTATGCCTGTATAATTCTACGAACCTGTTTTTCCTATTAAGGGATAAAATGATATTAAATTTACAATAACGCCTGCCTCACACATTCCAGGAGCTGCTATTTTTACCTATGAATCTCCTTCTGTTACTCTAGTGTACACAGGCGACTGGTAGTTATAAGATTCTTTTATGTTGTCTAGAGCAGAATTTTTATAACGTCCTGTGGATATATTTATTACAGAATCAACTTTTGCTTAATTGATTCTGAATGCAACACTTTGCGAGCAAGTAACTCACTATTAATAAGTTTCATTGCTTTCCGCTTAAAATTCTCCAACAATTCATCCTGTCATGACTTCAGGACAAGCCTAGTCTTTAGCTTCGTAACTTACTCATTTTGCTCACAGACTTGGTCAATCCGGATATGAAATAACATAAGGATAATAAAAGTAAATACATTAAAATTACGTTTCTCACAGTTCACAGTCCGAACTTAATCCAATTTCTGGATTAAACTTCAAGCCAATTTTTTCTCCTTATAAATAATTCGTATAGTCCAGACAACTGAGTTTTGATAAATCTAGAAGAGTTCTTATCTCAGCCCCTTAAAAACTTGTAGGTGGAATCACATTAGATTTAATATTTGAAAATATTGAAACTAAAGATGCGCTATTAGTAATGAACTCTGCTATTGAAGGTTCTCTTTAGTGGAGACTTTATCATTAATTAGTACAATAAGTAAAAAGAGATAATATGAAAGAATTTGTTAAAGTACAGCTGCAAGGAGCTGTTTTGAGCTACGCTACCCATTGTGATTTCGCAGATTTAACAAGAGTTGTTCAGTGGATGAAACCTGCTTTGCTTGTTGGAACACATTGTAGTCGTTTACAAAATCTTAAAATCCTTGAAGATATGGTTTCGTTTGTTAGTCCAGAGAGTAGATATGTAACACTATAACAAGGCGTTATCACAGTCAAAAGAAGGATGCAATCTTTATGTAGTGATAACGATTAGAAACCACAGTAGTGTACCAGAATTAAATTAAATATCCCTTTGTAATAAGCTATAGATAGACTTTTTAGTGCTGGGATATATATGCGAAAATGGGGCGATGGATTTAGATGTGGCGGTCTAATGTTATATGAAGATCTCGTTATCATCGTAGGGTCTCCACTTCAATATCATTATGTGTGTAGTTTATTAGAAATCGACTTCACATTAGTGCTTGCAGTAACAAAATGAAAACTTTACAAAACATTCTTAATCAAAAATTGTTGATTATAAATTAATATTAAAAAATAATATAAATTATTTCTATTACTTATTGAGAAATTTGTTAATATTTACTTTAAATATAGAACTATTTTAGTATTTTTAATGATATGAACAGGCATGATAATACTAGTAACAAACATATAGAAAACATCTCACTTATATCTCGTTATAGATCGAAATAACCTAATTTAGTTTATAGAAATCAGATTTCAATATTCAGATTTAATTAATCCACCACCATACTAGATTTAACACCCTGCACACTATCCAAGATATTATCCACCAATAAATATTTAAGAATGCTACACATTAAGACTTGTTTCTATTTAAAATCCAAGCCAAAGACCTGTTAATGGCATTGCTAATCCCACTTCACCTTGAAAACTACACTTTGATATTGAAACTTATGAATTTTCTAACCACGAAGCAATAATACCTCCACAACCAGTAATTGTTTTCAATTAGAAAGTAGCATTTACATCTTAAAGAGAAAAATTAGATCCCCTACCATTTGCCAAACCAGTTGCATTTTAGGTTGTTTGCAATTAAACCGAGAGTGTAACAAAAGAAAATGTAAGGTGTAATAGTTAAGCGGATATAGCAGCGCAATTTTAGCCATGGGCTACAATTTATAGCTAAGAATTAATAATTCCAATTGAAATTGCATTGTGTAATAAACCATAAAAACTTGTAGCGTTTATTGTTAAATTTATTTATGTATTTTCAATTTGTAGTTAGTTAGAAAATATTAGCGAAATATGTTAACCATTCAAACTGAAAGTAAATTAGGAATTTTACACACGTGTTGTTAAGCCAAATATACTTTGTGTTTGCTTACCAGAATCAAATGTTCTAAAGAAAAAGTCACCGCTATTAACAGTTATATCATTAATTGATAATGTGTGCTGGCAATAAATCTATAACGTGTGATGAATTAATAATTACTTATTACACACCTTCATGCTACTTTGTAATTCTTATTTAAATGACGCGTTACACAAAGATATAAATTGTAGCATCATTTTTCGTGGAGTGAAGTAATAATAAATGTTCAGAAAATAAATATATTAATAGTTTAATATCATCATCTTAAATAAGCAATTCACAAATATAGAATTAATAAGTATCACAAATATATTATAATTAGTAAAGTAATATAATTAATATTACTATATACTGCCAAGTAAACATTACAAATGAATAGTTAGTTAGTTAGTTCTACTGTTTTAATACTGATGTATATTGAAAACATTACACTCGAAACTTCTTTATAAGAAATATAAATCAGACATAATAAAATAGAAATAAAAATGTATTTCATTCAATTATATGTTCAAGTTCAAGTGTGAACTAACTCTGGAGGCTCCAAGTCTTCAATTATCGACGGTTACTCCGAGCCCATCCGATCCAGTATTGTATTGGGTTTCGTCTTCTCGTATTGCTCCAACACCCTCAAGGCCTAGCGGTGCTCGCTGTGTTTTCGTTTGCTTTCCTCCGTCGTGATAGTGCCATTGCAGATCAGCTGGTGTAATGCAGTTTGACTTCTTAGTAAGTGCGTTATTGCAAGGCAGCAGTGTCTACTTAGGAAGGAGTCTGTGATCTCTGCCAGGATAATGTAAATTATATATGTTAATTCATTTATTTTATACGTTTGATAACACAATAATGATACTTGATATATTAAATATTTTTCTATCACTAATGCTAATCTATTTACTCAAAATAATTTAGTACTACGTACGTACATGCTTTTAATGTAACTGGTTAATATACTATGAGATTATGAACATATTTTACCTTATTACACAAATTATCTTACAATATTCATTTTTCACTTTAAATGAAGCCTATATGCAAGAAATTTACAATCAACGTGAATAACTGCATTAAATCCCTTGTGTACTTCTCAATTGGAACTCTTGGTCTGATTTTGCTCACGGCCTTCTCAGATAAATTGAGCTCTCTTGACAAAGGGCTCGCAACGTGGGCGAAGAATTTAAACCAGAACGGGAAGAACGTTTTTGAAAACGGGGTAATTTTATTCTGCAACAAGAACCAAAAGCTCGTTTTCATCATCGCGCTTGTTATCATAATTGTATTAGTGCTCTACGACTTACTAATAGCTAGAATTCCATTCAAGACGCATAAATTCGAGTACCTGTACATATTACTTTAGGTATTTACGTTCGTGCTGTTTTCATCGGTCATGATCCAGATAATGAAGTTCTACTTCGACCGCCCGAGACCTAGGCACACGATCGACATGCACCCGCCTGGCGATACGGACCTTCAATGCAAACTGCCGTTCCAAAAGGCGTTCACCAGGTACTACGGCCCGAATCCATGCGATTACTCGCTTGAATCATGCCCGTCTGGACACGTTCAAGGCGTAGCTACCGCGTGCATCATCCTGCTCTGGATTGCGATTTACAACTACAACTTCACGAATAAATACACATCCATCAAGAAAGTCAACGCAGTTATTAGCATATGCGTGATACTGTTCTCAGGTTGCATAACAGCTGTTTTGATTCCATCTGTCATGATTTCCCGCATCGTCGCAAGCGCGCATTACTTCACAGATGTTATGGGCGGGTTGCTTGTAACCATTTTGTCAATGTTTGTTCTTCCTCTGTTTGAACCTACATTTGATAAACAAGAAAAAAGCGAGTATCATTCTGTTAATTAAGTTTAAATGAAGAGCGCGAAGGAGTTTGAAACCGTTTCATTCAACAGAAAAGATTAATAAGAAAAATTATTAGATGCTTGGCATGAATGATATTTATTCTTAAATTTTCTTTCTAACATCATTTGTCGTGCTGAAAATCATGACGAGATTCTTGACGCCTAGGCATTTCATAAATATTGTGGTAATGATATATTAATAGAATGTCTACGCATGCTACAAATCTCGTCACTTTTCAAAAAGCCCTATATTCGGGATTCGAACCCATGAGGAATTTGATGTAATCCTAACGTCAGAACCGTGGGATTGTGACGAGAATAATAGCAGCGCTAACATCACTTAACAATTTTATCGTGAACAAACAGTGATGTAAAAGTCCTCTCAAGAACAGTAATGCTTAAATTAAGTCTGATTATTAACATATTAACATTAAAATATAACTAAAATATAAATAGCTCTTTACCTTTAAGTTAAGGCATTTCAAAAATGAAAAGATTCAAATGAAAAGGAACTAAAAATAATTCTCATTGTTAATAGAAGAACGACCGTTTAATACCAAGAATTTCCGGTTCGGTCCTTTTTTCCGCGTCAATAATTTTCCACTCGTTTTTATTCACGATGAGGATTTTGTTTTCGCTTTGGACGACGAACTGTTCCTTTGAGGCTTCGATGAAGAAAGCGTTTTTGTTGCAGTCGAAGCCGAATAAGTGGTACACTGCTAGTTCGCGGAACAGCTAATATTATTAGCACAAGCAGAGAACGTGCTGATTGTTACAGATAATTTCTGCCTCGGAAGCGAATAAAACACCGAGCATCTGCAGTAACTCCTAATGATTTTGATACTTAGTTTTATCCAGCGCATACTGCTTAATCAAATAAAAAAGAGCTGTATCACCACTTTCATTTAAATTCTTCAATAAATGAGTGCTTTACTAGAAGAGCTCGAAATTATTTGCTCGTATTGCATCAAATAATGCAGTCATATAAAGTGGAGCGAAAAATATTATAATATGATGGTAAATTAAATCAATGTCACAAATCCCACAGCCTATCCACTCTATCCACCGTAAACGTCTCAATTACTTAATTATCCCTGTTTTACACCTTACATATAAATTGTGAGAATTGCTCGTTATAATACCCGTCTTGCTTCAAGCTTATAAGGATTTATGACACGTTTTCTAAAGGATGCGTGTATATTTCGTAATTTTCATCATTTATTACTGCAGTTACAGTTAAATCTCCATTTTAGCCTTCTTCAAGTTGCAAACTATGATGCTCGTATTACTATTAATCTTCATATTTACATAATGACAACTATTTGTCACAAAATTTGAATATATAATCAAATTGCAAAGTATTTCGAGCAACAAAGCGTTAGTTTTAGAATAGCTACAAAGAACCTGATAGAACTGCAATTTCTGGTTTACTCTGAATTGGTACAATTTAAATATAATCAAGTTATTATGATATCAGCATATTTTAAAGTACTTCAACTAAAACTTAACCATATTTCCCACTTAAAGAGGCACCTGATAAGCAAATTTTAGAGTTCCAAATACCATAATCAGTCTACGACTCCATTTTGTTTTCGTAGTCTAATTAACTTTTAATTTAACTTATGAGGAAGTTACTGCAGATTGCTGCGTGTTCATTCAATATATTTTCAAATATTCTATTGTTGAGTTTAAACTCTATGATATCGGTTTAAAATGGCGTTTCGTTAGGTATTAGTCTAACGCCGTTGGAATATATGTGAAATAGTTTATCTTTGCGTCTGAGGTATTCGAATAGGTTTGAGTCAGCTGTGCCGATAATTGAGGTTCCGTCAACGATAAAGTTTTCAATTTGTAGTTGTAGATTTTTAATGGTTGCTCCTGCTGCTTGAAGTTCGTCTTTTATTCTTTGGTGTATTTTGAAGAATCCGTATTGGATTGATGAGTTGTGTAGTGTTTCTTTGAATCTGAGTGCGTCGAATTCGTCAACGTATTCTGAGAATCCGACGTCGAACGAGTTGTGTCCGATATCAGCTCCGATGTATATTCCAGGCTGAGTGGGTTCTATTAGGCAGCATGCGGTTGCTTCGTGGATGAGTGTTATTTTGGGTGTTTGGTTCGTTTTGACCGCGTTTTCTTCTTTAAAATCGAATGCGGTGTTCATAGCTTCAACGATGATCTGCTTCGTGCTCGCGGTGAGCTAAAAAATGGGGAATATGACGTAAACCTCGTAAATCTCGTCCTCAAGTATTTAATCGAGTAAAAATTTAACCTACCCGAAGAACAGTTCCATTATTTTAATTATTGGAATTGGAACGTCCTCTTCACTCTGAACGTTTTTCGCCAGAACCTCCAGGCCACCGTTTACGAGGACCTGTTTGTAGTCTGAAACGGAGTAAATATCTTCTTCATGTGGGATCTTTCGTTGTCCCTCGAAGAAAATGTTATTTATGGTGAGATTTTCAACTGAGGTGTTTAATTTTATGTACATGGTGGACGAGCTCTTCGTCCCAGGGCTATTCCCGCTGATTGAGACCATTGTGGTCTGGTTTGACTGCGGGTAGTGCACGGCGATCCCTGAATTCTTCGCGCCACAGTCAATTGACAAAATGATCACTTGAGGCATTGGTGTGAGTTTATACACAAATATTTATTGATTAAATTATACACGCTTCTAAATCGTGATATAATCTATTCACATCCCTAAATGGGAGGCCAACTTGTTGAATCACTGCCGGCAAATATTCAATAACTCAGCAAAAACTACCAAATAAAGAAAAATTTCGGAAATCTCATACTACCAGAATTTTAAACAGCCAGAGCAATATACGACTCACTCACACAAGAACAACTTCTTGAACTTCTTCAAAATTTCCCATACATAACAAAAAATATTAAATTACACGATATAGACTTCGATTTCTTCAAGTAACTTGTTTACACTATTGTTAATGCAGGAAATAAACCTACAAAAGCTCGCATTCATTTCTTATTTTTTGACAAAGACTTTTCTGGAACCATGAATTACAAAGAATTACATTCTTTACTGCTAAAATTAGGTTATGATGCTGATATAAACGCAGTAGGCGAATTAGTGATGTCTATTGCTGATTCAGAAGTATAAGGAGATGGTGATTAATTTGATAAGCGTCAGTTAAGTGTTATGATGTTTGAAAAGGTCGCATAAGCGTTAGAAGAAGACTGAATTTATGATATATTAATATATTACATATAAATGATTGCTCATTCTATTGAAATAACTAAATTATAAAATTATTTCTTAATTATAACTTCAAACTCCATTTTACTCAAGCGTTTTTTCAACCTTTATGATATTAGTATGCGCAGGACTATAAGTAAAAGTGCTGCACCTCCAACAATACAAAGTGTTATAATCTACCAGTTGTTTAAATTAACATTAACGTGCGTTTATTAATTATTATTTATATATTTATATTATATTGTCAAGTTATTCACAATAATGCTTTCATTAATGATCTATATATTATCTTAATCACATTATGCGTTAGTATCTTAAATAGTTAAGTTTTAACACTAAAGATTAGAACTATTTAAAATTATATTTGCTGCTTATAAAGACAACTAATTAAGAACATCAATAGTATTATTCACTTTAGTAGTATTTGCACTAATTATATTTTGGTTGATTATAATTTTATTAAATAGCAGTTATTACGATATTTTTATATCAGATAATTCAATATATGAAATTTTAAATCCAAGTTAAACTGAAAAAATATTTTAATTATTTAAATATAATTGGCGCAATGTTGTATAGGTTCTCCCTTATATTAAACTAATTTGATTTGTTGTATCAGTACCTTAAAATATAATGATATTATCTAAGTATAAATTTAAACTGTTGACATTTATATAAGTTAAGTTATTTTGAATTACAGCAAAAGATTCGATACAAGTAAAATTAGTGTTAAATAGTACTTAAGGATTTTCTTAATATCTAAGAGTTTCTAAATAATCAATGTACAATAAATTATTACCCATATTATAGTTAATTAAAGTTGTAAAACAGAGCTTAGCTTACAACCCTTGGTTATTAGGTTTGCTCACATAATTGTTTCCGTTACCTACAACAATTGAGTTTTATGGTAATGCTATATCTTTTGTAATATTACCGGCCCATCTAAATCCATTGTATTTAATAACAGTGTATGTATTTTAGTTATTTAAATTCAGAATACAATTACTTAAGCAAATAACACTAGGTTAAATATTATTTATTGGTAATAATATCATTTTAATATCCTGTGTATTGAAATATCCACTTGCTCTGTTTAATTCAAATGTATCGTTTACTGTGTTGTTCCAGCATCTTGAATCAAAATAATTAGTACTAATTGGAAGTAATATTTTAACATTTGAATTTATGTTAGAAAAATTATATGTTAGAACTTTATTGACTGTTATTGAACAATACTCAGCGAATATTTACGATGACATTACTTATATTTAAGATAATAGTTAAGTTATACCTAATTAATATGTATTAAATGATGTATAAAGCAATTTTGTGGTTACTGATTCTGGATGGCCAGAAATTTAATATTGAATATATACAAGTGGTGGAAGGTTATTTAGTGATATTGGGCAATTAATTGGTATGTTAATATTTGTAATATAGTTAACACCAAAATATTAGTCAAAAACACTATAATCGACAAGTTGTGTAGAATCAATACTGTAAAAGTAAAAACTTTAGTTATTTTGTATTATCTTAGGGATTATAAGTCCGAGAAGAGGGATATATAACATTAATACTTGAAATGAAATACTTTTGAATGGTGATCCAAGTTTGAGAAAATAAAATTGAAAATATATAATGATTAATAGA
>CAXDID010000316.1:0-57961 GCA_963988835.1 Hexamita inflata | reverse complement strand
AATAAACTATATTTTCATCAGAATAGGTTTCGGTGTCATAAGACAGTGTTTTGGAATAATAACGGGCTAGGCAAGTGAGCGTAAAAAGCAGTACGGAAGTCAGCAAAATGATGAAGAAAGTTAATAACTGCTTCAAAAAGTACTTAATTCCAGGATACTCGAGATTTTAATACTATATGTCATCGGGAGCTGGAGCGGGCTTGGCGTGAACGCGATAACCATCAACTTTTCCCCCAAACCAACCGTTAATTCGCTTAATCACATGCTGCGCCGCAGTATACGAATCCAAAGTTAAAATAGCTGCGTCAAACTGAGCTTTGGGATGCATGTCGGACTTCTTAATCTACTTCTTGATTTTATCTATCTGCCTATTATAATAATCATTGTCACGGTAATAACCCATACCCTGAAGCATCGCGCGCAAACCAAATACACGGAAACACCCAAAACAAAAACCAGAATTAGACAAATCGCCAAATTCTGTCAGTGAGTCATAAAACTCTTGCTAAATGTTATATAATTTCTTACGAAGTGATAATGACCTAGGCTTTTCAATTCTTATAAGCTGCTGTATTTAGCCGTCCTTGCCCAATCTTGAAACTGCCTGACGAAGCTTTACATCATTTACGTGTGATGGAATATTCATTATTACAACTGAAGTATCCTCGATTTTATGCTTTTTATTAATGTCATACAAGTATAATTTATTTTAGTAGTGGAAAAATCTTATCCAAATAACAGTTATAAATAAAAGCGCGGTCCAAATAAAACCTCTTATAAACGTCTATGGAATTAGTGAAAAGAAGGAATTCAAGTTATTTAAAAAGGCAACTTGAGGCTTTTTGTCATTTAAATAGTATGAAACAAATAAACCAGCAGAACCAACTGCATATATTGAATAAAGGAAAATTAAGTTCAAACATAGAGTTGAGTAGGACATGACATCATATCCAAATCTATCACAAAGCTTTTAATACGGAGTAAAAAACGACCACGATCGAAAATCAAATACATTCTTTGAAGTTATGGCTGATTTCATTGGAGTGATAAAATTTGATTGATTTCATTATATTTTAATATAAAGTAGTTTAGTACAATAAAAATAGAACTGAATGACACTTTAATATTTCAAATTGTTGTGTAAATAGTATAGATTATTTACGTCTCTACTTTATCTATTTAAGACTTTATATCAACATATATGAAGCGTTTGAAATCACAATGTACATTTAATGTTCATGTTCAACAATAACAACCTAATCACATAATTATTATTTCGTTGACTATTTGATTACTATTAATGAGTAGTATATCATTGAATTAACATCTATTATCGACTATATAATGTGTAAATACGTACAGTTACTGTACTACAGTACTGTTGTTGTTTGTTTGTATTATTTTCAATTCAATAGTTAATAGATTTTCGTTTCACTTTGATTATTGTAAATAGTGTATACTGTCCACTTCTTTTATTGTGAAATCCTATGCCAGCAGATATAGCTCCTGAATCGTCCCGTCCGAAATTGCAGCGTAAAAAGTAGTCTTTACGCTTTTAACCACGTACTTTGAAGCAGAAAACTCCAGAGTACCACGCTTCCGAACTCTACAAACGTGCTTTCTTCATTGGTACTGAACCAGAACAATATGGCGAGATTTACAAGCACGCCTGGTAGTTCCCAACCTTAGTTGCTGATCTTGCGCATGGTGCTCGCATAGAGTAATCTTTGCGTGAGAAAAAGTACGTGTACGTATTCGGTCAGACAGAGCCATCAGTAGGTCAAGACCTTAAGATAGTCACCGTCCCAGTTCTCGTTGCGCTGTCATCTTCAGCTCCTTTGGATCTTAAAATTGCGTGCACATCAGTATAGGCCACAGAAGTTTATCAGTATGAACTCGCCGATTTCAACTGCAACTTGCAAAACTATGAAATCGCAAAGGTGCTTTTAAACGAGGAAAAATCCGGTTTGAGGGGAAATTACCCGAAGGAGTCTCTGAACGTTCAAATTGTTCACAACACAAGAACAAGATTATTGAGTAAAATAGTTGATTAAGAGGAGATAAACAAGTATACTTACTCTTTACTTTACTTAAAAACGAAATCTTGCCTTCAAACACAACTCAAATCTTGCCACAGAGCTAGCGGTGCTGACGTAGTTGTTGAACTGAATGGAAAAAGCCAGAATATCTCAATCGATTTGGACGACGACTTCGAATATCAAGCTAAATTCTACATCCTGAAGTACTTCACTGAAGGAATCGACTTCAACTCAATCAATGTTGACTAAGCTGAAGTAAAACCAGAGCTAGTTCAACAAGTAGCACAAAAATTCAAAGAGACCAAACAAAAAGTTGTCGAAGAATACAAAAAGAAGAAAGCTGCTCTTGAAGACGAACTCAAACAAGTAGAAGCACAAGGAATCGAAATCAAAGTTCAAAAATACTACGGTAAATGCGAAGGACTCGGATACAAAGACCAAAAGAGCGCATTTGTTAATAGATTTGTAGGTAAAGCTGACTTGTTCGAATGAAAATAGATTAAACAATACTGTAATACGAATATAATGTTTTTAGTTACCTAATAACAGTTTAAAATAATAACTATTGTATTTCATATTTTCATGTTTATTTGCAATTAATTATATGTTTATAGTGTATTTATAATATCTAATAAACGAAATTACACTTCAAATGATCGTCCCAACTTCAAAAACTGTTTATGACTATCGGTAATGGCCATTGTACACTAAGTATAGCAAGTTATTTGAAAAATTTGGTTATGATGCTATGGCGTACCAACCCATGTTATTCCACATGTTCATATATTTTATATTTGTGTTTCTCGCCTCTTTCTTAATTTGGATAGCTTATATGGTAGATGATAAGTTATCATACAATCCAATAGCGAATAACATCAATAGCTTTTTCTCTTTCGTGCCAATTTCTAATTTACGTGGAATTGTGTGGTTTACCGTTCTAATGTTTACTATATTTTTTGCTAGATTCATTGGATATCAAAGAAAATATTACGAATATGAAACTGGATAAAAAGAAAGTGTAGAAAACTACACAGTTGTGATATAAAATATTCCTGACACTGTTGGTGATAATGACATCAAAGAAAAAATAGATGAGATTTTTGATTCAGATTAAATAGTTAGATATATGCGTGTTATGTAGCCCTAATCATTAAAAGCTCGAAGAAGCCTTTTAGATACTAAAAAAGAGTATAACGATGTATTACTAGAATTTGGAGAAAATGAAAATTCAGGAACTGGCTATAAGATACTTAAATATACTATGCTGTTAAAATTCGTATAGATGTTTGGATATTGGAGAGACGTCACTTATTATAATAATAAAATTAAATAACTCGAGTTAAAAGTTGATAAATAAAATCAATTAAAATCTAAATTTGACGCTGCCATAGTGACTATGAACACAACTGAATAAGCACAAAAGCTAATTCATAAAGTTAATTCTAATGAATTTACGACAGTTAAATTGCACGCAATATAAGCTCCACCGCCAGATGATATTTACATGGAAAATCTAGGGTATAATCCAATAGAAAACTCATTTCGTTATTTTATAAGCATGACGATTGTTGTATTTACATCAATAATTGTATTTGGGCTTGTTTGCGTATTTAGATATTAATCTCGTGATACTGCTTATGGTAAAGATTTGTTCTTTACAGAACAAGTAAAATACTATGCAATTTTCCTTTGCACTTATATTACAGATTGGGTATTTAGACCAGCTTTATATTTAGCTCAATCTATTGAAAAACATAATTCTTTTAGAAGTAGAGAAAAGGCTTGGATGAAAAAATTATATTTATATTAAGTTCTTAACAAACTAGCTGTATTTTATTCAAGAACATGTATAGAACTGTTATAAGGTGAAGTATCATCATTTTTCGAAATATATGGATTCACAACCTAATGGAGAACTACATCTAATTCTGGTGGCCACGATGCAATTTTCTATGTAACTCTCGTAGTTTTTGGATACAACGTGTTAGATTGTATAATATTTTTGTTCTATTGGGTATTTTTCAGAATCATTGCTGTTACATAAAGAGATAAAATACGAGCAATGAAGTCCTTACCTATAAGATATGCTTCTAAATATGTCTATCTTCTTTTAGTAATAACTTTCATATTGTGTTTTGCGCATGTGTAACCTATAATATCACTTATTATTTTAGGATATTTTCCAATATAGTCATTAGTAAACAGGTGGATATTATTGCGTATATCATCGTAAAATATTAAAACATGTTGTTTGGTCAAAGAGTTTGAAAATTTTATTTATTTCGCAGTTATTTTGTCAGGGGCATGTTTGTGTTAAAGTTATGCATAGTTAGGGAACGGTTTACTTTGGTTCTTTATTTGCCTTCCAATTTTGGGAATAACAGTATTCTTTGTTAAATAAGGTATGTTTGACTATTTAGTAAAAAGAGCCGATGATTCATTCAGAATTATTTTATAGTACAATAACAATAAATTAAATAACAAATAAATATAATTTAACCAAACAGATTAGTGGTACGAAGAGTATAAGGCTGTTGTCACAGAAGATGAAGTGAGCGCGTTGAGAGATTCTCAACTTTAAATGTCAGTCAATCAAATGAGTAAATCAAGTAGACATGTTAATAATGACAAAAGTATTTTCTTGGACGACAACGAGTGATAAATTTTTTATAAACGGATATCACATAATTTTAAATAAATAATTTAAGAAATGAAAAGGTGAATGGGTATAGTATATTTTAATTGCTACTCACATTAATTTTCTCCCGTGTGCGTTTCAAATCATGAAGCTGATTCCCGTTTTGAGCATCATATTGTTTTTCATGGGTTTGAGTTCCGTTTTGGGCCGCCTGAATATTTATTTTTGTTTCTTTTTGGTGCCCAGTTTGAATTTAATTTCTTTGAGCTCCTTTTTGGAGATTTCTTTAAGCCTGGGTGCTCTGAAGTCCGTTATTTTCTGGTTTGACACCTTCAAATAAATCTGTTGTTGATAGAAATCTGCTTGTGAAACGCTCGAAGCTTCATAAGTTGTTTCTCTCATTTTGAACGGGTCCTGAATCCTGTTCGAGAGCTTCTTGTGCTTCTTCAGTTAGTAATGAAGGGTGAAAAGGGTAACGACTAAAACTGGAATGGAAATGAACGTTAAAATAACGGCAGTCTGTAAAGTGTCTTTATTTTATTTTGCATCCGGAACCGGATTTTGATAAACGTAGACGTTAACATCAGTATAGGTGTATGTAGTTACTTGGTCTTATATTGACAGTAAAAGTATATTTTATTGTTAATAGAGCATCATTTGATCGTAGCAGGAGGAGTTCTTAATCACGTTATCGCCGCAGTAGAACACAAGCGGAATTATCTCACGAGACACCTGATAGGACAACGTTGCGTTATTCTCGAAATTAAACGTGATATCGACAGGATAAACGAGATGCTCAGTGTTCATCACGTTCACATAGGCCTAGTACAGCTGCAAATACACAGCAAACATTTAGTTTGGAGTGGAAAGCGATGTTATACTGATATTAAATGATACACAAAAATAATACACTTTGCAAAAGTTTATTTATTCACAAAACAACATACTAGTAAGTATGCAATATATGTATATGAAAGATATGAAAATGAAAGACCAACATCATTAAATGATGCTAATTAGATAGATATGCATCTAATTACTGAGAGATTTGTTAAAAAACAACTCAACACAATATATACAATTAAGTGAAATATATTTAAATAAGTAACCACAAGGCAAAATCACTGGTTTTAGGTGGGTTGAAGTAACTCCAACTTATTTTAATAAATTCTCCACACCAATTAATGAAAGAAATCTTGACCATTTAGGTGGGCCAGTGCGGAAACAACCTTGCGTCCACTTTCTGGGAAGGAGCGATGTTTGAGCACTAGATCCAGAACGATGGGCTTCTGATTGATCCTCTGGAACCGGTAGGAAATCAAAGTGTATATTTCTAGGAAGCGTCAAACGGCCGCCACGTACCCAGGAGTGTGCTCGTGGACCTTGAACCAACTATTTTGGACAAGATCCGGAAAGGCAGTATTGGAGGTCTCTTCAAGCCAGAAAACATTATCTCAGGAATTGACGGAGCTGGTAACAACTGGGCTAAAGGACACTATATCGAAGGTGCAGAAATAGTTGATTCTGTGATGGAAGCTATAAGAAAACAAAATGAGTTAGCGGATGTGACTAATATTTTTCAGATGGTTCACTCTTTAGGTAGTGGAACAGGAAGCGGGCTCGGGTCTTTGATCTGTGACAAGCTGCGAGAGGAATACGAAAATTCAACAATATTTAATCAGGCAGTGCTTCCTGGGTTCGTGATGGACTGCGTTGTGGAAGCTTATAATGTTGGTCTTACTCTCCCACATCTGTTGGACGCTTCTGACCAAGTGTTTCTGATAGACAATGTCGCAATCTAAGAGATTTATTTCAAATAGCTGCTACTCAAAACTCTGAAGTTTGCAGATTTGAACAAACTCATTACAGACCATTCATTATGTTTCACGTCCGCATGGCGTTTTCCTTCTTCTGGTGTAGACGAGAAGAAAATAATAGATTTGATGCAACATTTTAAACTGGGTTCTCTCACCTACATTAAAAACGATGTGGTATTCAATCTGACCTGCTAAACAGAACTGCTCCCCAAATCCATTGCGGTGTCCACTTGTAAGATCCCAGAAGCAGTTAAAAGCGAGATTTAAATAATATCAAATTCTTAAAACAATAATTAGAATTAAACCGCACTGCTTCAATGTTCAAAGAACGTTTCACAACCACTGGAGAGGATGAGGGATCAGTTCTCTCGAATGTTCGTGAGGAGGGGATTCCTGCACTGGTACTTAAACGAAGGAATGGACAATCAAGAGTTCGTTGACAGTTTAGATTCACTTCAAGAGCAAGTTTTGAAGTACGAATAGTAGTGAATCCAGGTCCACTACGATAAGGTTAAAGATAAGTGAGTCATGCGATTATCAATAAAATATTCACTTTAATTAAAATGTGAAATATTTTATAACAACATCTAAAATAAAAGCTCCACTTCAACCAATGAAAGGCTAAGGCGACAAAGTAGATACGATGTCAGTAAATACTAGCTAAAACCGTCATTGAAAACAAATATTTCCCAACACGGGGGTTATATGGTGTTATATCAAATTATTATTATTATTCAGTTATTCAAATATTATTTATGATATTAGAAGTATTATTGCGCACATCAATTTAAAGCAAATACAAATGACTAATATGATTTTTATAGTGTATATATATATACATAAACGTCGTTTATCATCCCCACAGGTGAATTAATCGATTTTCGAATGAGTTTCTTTTGAAACTTGTTTTAGAGTACGGACAACAGTAAATTCTGTCATAGTAATAATATATAACATCATATTACAAATTCAGCGCAAAACCGAAAATTATCCAAAATAGCCAGCTGCTTCATTTCTTGATATCCGAAATAGCCAAGTTCGAATATTGACTAAACTGTTCTATGATTGGTCTAAAAACGTAATTACAAGTGTTTCCTTCCACTTCAGAATGTTTAGAAACGAGCAACCCGAAAGCAATTCTTCCTCGAACCCGAACTGGCAGCATCCGTGGACCTTACAAGAACAGTAAAAACTCTTGGATGCAGTCGCCAAGCTGGGTCCGAAGTGGAGCAAGATTTCGGACAAATTCTTCCCGAAGCGCTCTCCAAACCAGCTCCGGTGCAAGCACGCGTACCTCCAGCGCATGAAATAGAGATAATAGTCAGCTGATAATTCAGAATCAAAAGCTGGCTCTTCTGGCTTCGAACCCGAAGTCTATCTTATGGACTTGGAGTATTTCGGGGATTTGTTCGAGTGAGTTAGCATATAATCGAGTTTTAATATTGACAATAAGAACCCAATTGTTTTTAATATTTTTATAAATGTTTATTACTTTTTAAAATAGAATTAAAATCAAACGATCACTCGTCGAATTCCCCTAAAATGTCCTTGCACGCTTGTTTCGCGATTTTCCGGACGGCTTCGAATTTTTCTCTGGCTTTAATTATTTTTTCTTCGTTGACCGCGTTTTCTGCGTTTTTCATTTTGTCCACTTGGTTCAGTTTGTTCAGGATTGGGTTTTGGTTCGGCCACTTTACTTTTATTTCCGTTTCTTCCTTCAGTTTCTTTAGAGTTTCCTCGTTTTATTTCAGTTTCATTTGTTGGTCGGCTTTGATTTGCTTTTCTTTCGCGATCATTTTGTCCATTATATTTGAATTTGCTATTGAGTCGAAGGTCTCCATGATGAAGTTGCGGATTTCTGGGTCGAACGCGGAGGAATTGGCCACTTTCCGGATGATCTCATCAACGTTTACCTTCTTGTCCGTCAAGTCCTGGTATAGGTACGATAATGGCTTCTTGTGGTCGAATAAAATGGGTGGGGACAGTTTTTGCAGAGGCTACAGCATGTAACCCAGCTTCTAGTTGAGCTCGAACTATAACTTGGGAAGCATTGAAGTGAAGACATTACAATAAATGCACGATAAATTTAGTATAAATGCAGTATAGACTCTATAACCGTATTTTGATTGTCTGAGATTGAAAACCGCGATTTGTTTGACGCCAAAAACCGGCGTGACGACGGTTTTTAATCAAAATGACACCTTACTATAGAGCAAATAAATGACCGCACCAATTACTTTTGTGGCTTTATAATGATGGCTTTATAACGTCGAATAAAACATAGAATAGATTATATACATATCACTCTCTTCCAATTGTGATTAAATTAATATCATAATAAATAAGTTCCGCGAGGTCGGTTTTCATCGCTTCACAGGTTCTTTTTTGTTCCTGGTTTTGCACTTTGATCAACAAATGTTGTTTTTTGAGTTCCACCAGACTTTTGTTGTTTTTCTTCTTCTGTTTAATAACTTTTTGAATTAGGGCTGTTGATTTAGTTGCTTTACATTCATTGAGTTCAAGTTTTTAAATGTTTGGTACATTGAACAACGAAAGACTTCCGATGTGGCTCTCATAAAATTCTATCTCAGTTAATCTTGGGTAACGTTTTGAGCTTAAATTTAGAGAAGGACCATAAATGTACAATTTTTGTAGTTGCTACGGAAGATCTTCAAGTGAATCACGATTATAATCATCCAAAATTAAGTACCTACAAGAAAACTAACTTATTTATGCCGCTGTAATCGTACTATAATATAAATTTAACTAATCTACGACTAATTATTTACACACAGTTCCTCCAATGGTGCAACCATCAAACTACAGCAATGTAAAAGAACCAGTAACTAAACTCAAATCAATTTAGTAATTTCTAAGAGTTAAACTTATATTTTTAGCGAATCTGAAGTTCTGATTAAAGTCAAATATTTAATTAGGTTCATTGCCTTGAAAACTTAGTTCGAGCTAACTGGCTTAAAAATCTTAAAATAAGTCAATGAATCCTTCAGTTTTGCAACGCTCAATATTCAGTAATTTACCACCAAAAGTGTTACATATAACTTTGTTCCTAAATTTACATGCGCAAAAATTGACAAAATCCCAGTAACCCTCCAAATCTGATAAATCTACATCAGAATTAGAGCTAAACTAGAGAGTTCCTAATCTGCCGAACATCTAATTAGCTCCATGAAGGTCAATGTTTTGAGTGACTGAACTGAAGTAAAGGTCTATCTTTTTGACTCTGCTATTAAACAACTAACTAAATTTAATGACATGAGTGTTACATAAAGATACAGACAAATGATCAGCGAACAACTTTTCCGTTACGGATCCACTAATCTAGCATTTTCTAATCTCAATTTCTCCAAAGTTGCCCTCTAGCTTACACAAATCGATGACACAGTTTTGTAAAATCAGAGTGCTGATGTCGAACACATGAGGAAACGAGAAAATCTCTTTGCATTTTTTCTCTTGGTTAAAGCCGTTAACACTAACTTTTTTGTACGCAACACTGTCAAATTTCAAAACATCGTAGGTGTAAGCTTTTTCACCACTGGTTAGTGATAAAGTTACACCTTCGAAGTCTTGACAGTATTTGAACATACTATTGAAGTGAAATACTTATTGGTAATATTAATTGATGATGCCATTTGGTTATTATCAAAAATAATTTAAAGAATTTAAAGAACAAATGTTAAGGAACCAACTGTAAAGAACAGATAACGAATTTCTTTTTATTGTAATTGATTGACAAATAGTTAAATTTAATTACATGTTAATTTGGCGTGTTCAATTTGTTTTTATTATAAATACATTTTTATACTAGTATCATACATTTATATCAATCATATTTTGTTAAGTTCAACAAATAGATATTTCAAGTGACCGGCCACTTGAAATAGACTGCAAAAATGTATACTCTCATTTAGCATGTTTTAAGACGATTTAGTCACCACACTCCATGTCTCCCACTCCATTTCTCTCCCAGTCTCCTGGGGAGGTCGAGGGGTATCGACCGACGGAGGGGCGGGAGCCCCTGGACGTCAAGGGTCGCCAGGCGCCTTTGGCGCAAGCGGAGCGCCTGGCAAGACCCGCAGACCGATCTCTCCAAGATATTTAAATATATTTTCACTTTTTATCACTCTGCCCCTAATTATCTCAGTTTGTTCAAATATTATTCAGACTGTTGCTGCAAAGCTTTGTTTTTTCCGTCTTTGAGTCTAACCAATTGTTGTAGTTTCTCAATTTTCTCTTCAAGCAATTTTATCTCTTGAGCTTGTTCATCTATTTTTTCATTCTTTAGTTAGCATTCAACACACTCTTTGACTATTTCAATTTATCTTTCTTTCCCTCTTATTTCTCTCATGGGCTTCTTTGGTACTTCCACTGGTTCTTCCTCAAAAACACTCTATTGTTAAACGATATGTTCTTCTTTCTAACTCAAATCATCGAATCGAGCCTTTAATTAAAATAGCAAACTTTCAATAGTTCCAGGCTTTGCACTTGCCAAATCTGTTTATTCTTGCGTACTCAACTTTATATCAAGCTTTTTAAGAACTTTATGTTGCATTAAAGCCCAATTTTCTAATTTCTTTGGAACTCCAACTGCAGCTACATAGTTGTGCACTTCCACCAAATTAGGCAAATATAACTTGATTAACTTAGCTAATAAACATGCATCGGAAAAGTCACGATGAATAAACGATGTGGGTTTTGGCAAATCTAATTTCAATAACCAATTGTATATTTGTTATTTTTAATCTGGTTATAAAGGCTATAAAGGCATAGTTTCTGATAATGAAGCGGAAATATATTATTATCATAGAAAAATGTATTGAAATACATAATATGACTATTAATTATCAAAAATATTATAATGTTATAATTATACTTATAAGATAGGCGTTCTAATAATTAAACCTTTGTTGCAAGTGATATATGTTTCAATATATACTTAATAATTATTATATTATATGTGTTCTTAATTTGAACTCGTGGATGTCATGATTTATAAGAGGAAGGAATGAATTGAGCCTTAGTACTGATGATAAAGTTACAGTTACAGATATAATCGAAATATTATTTATTTTTGAGAAGATAATATTAATTACCACTTCAAATGTTGTCACCGTCTCGATAACCATAACAGCGCCGATCATATTCTGGCTGTCCTACACAAATCCAATCCCGTGCATCCACGAGAGCGCAAACATCACAGACTTTTAATCCACTGCGTCCTTTGATATCTGACGAGTTTGGCGAAACCGAATTAATTAAATGCCTAAGAAAAAATAACAAAAATTTATTTCAAAAATTGTACTTTGAGTAGGCAGAACAATCATAAGTAACATAATTTATGTTTAATGCGTATATTTATGGATAAAATTGGAATGCGCAATTAAAAATTCCAAGTCAAGCGTCATAAAGTGATAGTAGTGGAAAGACGTTATTGCACTATGCAGCTGGAGGAAACATAAATTTATAAGAAGGTTATTTTAAAGGTATTCTAGACAAATTTGGAGGATAAGTTGATGCCCGTGGTTGCTCAGCACTGATGATAGCCGCTGTTCATGGAAATATTCGCGCTGTGTAAACATTGCTAAAAATTGAATGTGGAATTTAAGATATCAACGGGTGTACAGCTTTGATGTGTGCTGCTAAAATGATGCAAAAACCGATAATAGATGCTTTGTTACCTTACGAAGCAACATGCTAAGATAAAAATGGCTTTATATTTGTAGATTATCTTCCAAAAAATGTGGATGACGCTTATATGTAGCACTTACACACAGCAATGAAGAAATTTTTTAAAGAATACAAAGCTGCTGATATTTAAGTCCCCGTTATACCAAAAGAATTACCTCCTGATTTCATTGCTTTAAAGAATGAGCGTATGGATGATATGAAAACGTTAGAGAAGGGTATTTTAGAACGAATTGAAGTTTCTAAGCAATATTTACAAAGAATAAAATCACAACCACTTGAAAATTTCAAAACTGATTGCACTGAGTATCTAAAAATAATTGTGTTCAAGGATTTCAACAAGACTTATATTGATTACAAGAACTCCGTTGACAAAGAGTTAAACATTGAGGACGAGTTGGAATCCTAGTTAGCGCAGAAGCTGCTTGCGAAAGCCAAAAATAACATTGAGTCTTTGCAGAACGTGTATTAGTGCAAGGAGAATGTGATGCACAGGTTTACTCCGAATTAGGAGAAGATTCATTTGCAGGTCTTGTATTCTTCGAATGATCTTAACTAGCAGTTTGAAAAGATTTTTAACGAGTTGGAGCAGGTTTTGTACCAGCATTAACAGTAAATAATTGAGTGCATGACCGCTTACAACAAGATTACGTATCTTGACTTGGATTACGCGCGGTAGCGGGTGGACGTGCAGGATCACGCCGCTTTGTATATGCAAGCAAATAGTACGCAGCTTAAGACCTTATAATCCGCTTACAAGCAGATGCTGGAGGATATTCACAGCTCAATTGACCAGGAAATCGAGTTGTTCCTGAACGAGCAGTTGAAGACCTTTTACGACCAGACCAAGCCCGAGTACGAGTTCTTAATGCTGCGAATCAACGAGAAGATGGTGCGCAGAATATCCCAGTCAGCCATTCAAACAATTTATTAAGTAATTCACGCGAAGCAAATGCTCACCTCGTTCCCGACCGTTGAGTAGTTTAGAACGAACGTGAACTGTTTAGTGTACACGTTTAAGTAAAAATGCTAGAGTAATCTTTTTTACGAGAGGTTTACAGGCCTGTATAGTTTCGCACACAGTTATCTTGATGATTTAACGGGATTATTTGCCTTCGTTTCAAATGAAAACCTCCTTCCACTGAGAAGGAACTTCAGTACTTTTCAGAGTGCGGACGAGTACTTCAGGTAATTCGATTCATAATTTAAGTTCACAGGCTAACAATTAAAAATTGGGATTGTAAACGCGCTTAAGATGAAGTGGAACCAATAAGTGGAGGAAAAACTGATAGTGCACATGCAAGAGTACTACAGGCGCAAGAACATGAACCAAATACCGGAATTACTCGCGCCCAGGCTCGGGGCACTGGCCAAATCAAAACTACACGTGCTAGACGTGTCCACTATTGATATTGAGCTGTGCTTCTCGTACTTCTACATCAGCCTGATCGGAATCGTGAACAAAGCCGAACTCATCGAATACAAACAAACTCTGGGCGTATCCGGGCTGAAACTAAATTAAAGCGAAGACTACAAAGGAACCACCAGGCAAAGCTTCCTGAACAAAACATTCTACAGCTGCAGATCGCCAGGATGGATGTCACTCGAAAACGGAGTCCCAATCATCATCATGGAACCAATCTGGGAAGAAGAGAGCTGATTTTTCATTAATATATAAATAAAGTAATATTTGTTCATGATTTTCACTTCAAATGAGTCAAAGATATATTCCACTGTACGAACTTGAATAATTTTGCTAGCTATTTTAACTTGACAGGCACGACGCTTTAAAAATATTAAACAAATATCAAACTTACGAAGAAGCTCAACAATCTATGACCTAAATCAAAAGAGACGTTCCTTGGTATGAAATTGATGACTTTGCGCTGATTAGCTAACTGGACAAATAAGAATGCAAGTAATATCTGCAAAAAAGACGAACATATTTTGATGTTATTTGGGAGTATAACTAAGATAAATATGATAACCCATTATAGTATTTAAAACCTGGCAATATATACTTTGAGAATCGAGAAGTATCACTCGAAAATATTTAAGCAGAAAACAGCTATTTATATAAGTTAAATGATTAATACAAGTTTTGGTTAGAAAATTAACTAGAAAATAATCATTTTTTAAAGTAACAGCTGTAAAATAAATGACTGATATGTGAACTTTATTTAAATTACTAATTAAAACTCTAAATCTTCTTTTCATAAAAGAAGTGAATACTATATTTTAATTGTTATTAACAAATGAATGTATATTATTTCCACTCCCAAACCTCTATAAAAATGTCTGATGATGAATAGTTTAATCCATATGTTGACAATGGCGGTACTTGCATAGCCATTGCTGGAAAAGATTTCGTATTAATTGGTTCAGATACCCGTTGTTCTGATGGCGGCTACCAAATTCTATCTAGAACGCTTCCAAAAGCACACAAAATAACAGATAAAGTAATGTTGGCCAGCTCTGGTATGAAAGCTGATGCAGATTATTTACTAAAAACACTTAGAAACGATGCTGACGAATATGCCTATAAGACTGGTAAAGAAATCTCAGTTGCTCAATTCTCTAGATTAGTTTCAGTCTCTTTATACAGAAGAAGATTTTTCCCATGGTATACTTTTAATATCGTTGGTGGTCTCGACGAGTAAGGCAGAGGCAGAATATTCTCATATGATGCTGTCGGTTCAAGTGGTGAATATCAATACACATCAACCGGTTCTGGAGAATCTCTAGCTATCGGTATTCTCGATAACGAGTTGATGCCATTAATCACAGAGGAAAGATTAGACTCACTCACTATTGAAGGTGCTAAGAAACTTGCAATTGCTGCCATGGAGGCTGTCACTGAACGTGAAATTAAAACCGGTGACGACTTTTAGTATTATATTATTACAAAGGATGGTATCTAAGAATTCCATCATGGTTTAAGAAGAGATTGAGGTTTTATTTATATTGTTGATATAGTTTGGAAATAATATGAATTATTAACATATTGTTAAACATAACTTGATCCATTTTATGTAATCATGCAATTTATGTGTCAAATTAAAATGATTCACTTAATTGTAACTTAATTGTAACTAACGTCATTTATATTATATTGTTATCATTAAAATCTCAAAATTAGCGGAATAACTTTCATTTTGACATTACATCGAGAAAATATTTTATTAAATTAAATTGCTTTCATTTTTTAACAGATCAACATAACATCGACTCACTATTAATACATTCAGAAACTCTCTCCGGTTAAAACGTAGTCCAGCTGCATGTACGGGATCTTTGCATCCTCTATTATTTCCTGTTTTGAAAATATTTTCATGTTAAGTAAATGTTATTTAATCATTTTCGTTCTCCTCAATTCGTTCAGCGACTATTAAGTGAGAGTTTTGAGCGTTTTCAGCTCCTAAATGCACTTTATGAAATATTATGGATCTGCTTTTATCTCGTCTCTTTCATTTTGCAAATGAAGAGCCTCCAAATCACAGTACTCGTGAAAACAGAATAAGCAGAGCCTAAGTTTCTAACAGGTTGAGAAATTATCAAAATGTGTTGTGAAATAACTCAGAAATTAGTAGTTTCCGTGAATAATCGCGGTCTAGATCAAATTCCGGTTATACTGCTGAGCAAGCCAGTCGAACTCGAGACTCAGGAAGCCATCGAAAATGTAACAAGCCGTTTTCTCCGTCGCACGCATCGCAAAAACCTCAATCGCGGTCTAACGCGCATTGTTCTAGTGCACAGTGTAATCTTCAGTTACAATGTGTTTGTGCGGATCCGTCAAAACAAATTCTAGCACCTATGGATCCTAGCACACTACAGCTAATTACTAAACAGAACTCTTAGCCGCAACCTTGAAACCGTTCACTGAAATTGGCTCCAAAGTTAGCAAATCGAACTCAAGTGCAAACAAGTATTATATAGCATAATGTCTCTTATTTAATATCGCATAATGAAGAGCACACAGACCATACCGGCGCTCTTCCGAATCAACATTATCGTAGTATCGATTGTACTTATCAGAAAGATCTATTAGCATATCAATATCCCCGATTATGGCAGCGTGAAACCAATCTGCAGCTTTTAGCTTTGGCATTTTTGAAAGTGGTATTATTATTCTATTATATTAAAATATCATTATTTCGCATTTAAATATACATAACATTCACACAAATTGAAATAACAAAATTAAAGTTTTCAATATTATAACATAGACAAAACATACCAGCTTTTTAATAGCTTATTAAAATAAATTGTATTCTAGTAATCAGTAAACTGTACAATTTAACCATTCCATTGTAGTTGTTTTTGAAAATTATCATTGTTGAATTTATAAAATGAACTTATAACGTAATTTATAGTTTAATAGATAATTTAGGAAGATATCACACCGTAATTTACGTCTTTATTGGTCAGCTTTTTCTCTGATCATCACCTTTAATTTATAATTAATAGTTTAACTTTAATAAACATACATAGAAACCTAAAAATCACTCTAGAGATTATATTATAATTGTAATTTTATTATAAGAGGCGATATCTAATCGTATTAGCCAATATTTTGGTAAGTGCATTTCCATTAAATTTATTTAGAATTATAACAAAATTTACTGCATATTTGTTAATTAAATAATTATCCACCTCTCAAACGTTTGCTAATTGCTGCATTAAATCTAATAAGAAAGATAAATATAAAACTTACAAAGAGCTCGTGACAGTATTAGAGACTAACGGATTGACAAAAGCATAACTTATAATTGGTTTTGATTTTTCTGGATCAAACAAATGGACGGGTTAACGACTTTATGGTTGCAACATGCATGATGTCACATAACTTAAAGAAACACCGTATGAGACGATAGCACGCTTGATTGATCCACTAATTAAGAAATTCGACGATGATGGAAATATTCCTAGCTATATATTTGGTGATGTTTTGACTAAAAATGCTAAAGTTAGACCATTAGATCCTGACGCAGAAGATCCGAATATCCAAGGTATGGACGCAGTTCTCAAGACGTACCGACAATTTGCGCCAACTGTGCAGCAATCTGGACCCACTAGTTTAGGTCCATTGATAGACGAGGCAATTAAAAGCTGTGAAAGGTCCCCAGAATTTCACATTCTGATAGCCATTACAGATGGAGACATCACTGAACCCGACTAGGACAAAATAAAAATTTAAAAAGCAAGCGGATACCCGCTTTCTATAGTCGTAGTTGGAGTTGGCGATGGACCGTTTGACATACTTGAGCAATTCGACTCCAAACTCAGTGGAAGAAAGTTCGACAATTTCAACTTCTTCAACTACTCAGAGTATAAGCACAAGATTGATTTCATGGACACTGGTTCCCAAAATACTGCGGAAGAAATGGTGGCTTTGCAAATGTTACAAGAAATCCCCGATTAGTATTAAGATATTAAAACCCTTCAACTACTTAAGTGAGCTTCTGTTATCATATTTTTTATAATCATAAAAGTTTAGTCCTCTCAGGAAATCAATTCACTCAGGTGTCTTTAAGTCGATACACTACTTTGCGAACTGGAAGAAACCGGAAGGTCTATTTCTGAAAACCCCAGAACTCGGCCGGCTTTAGTCATCCTGGTTTTAGCTAAACCGGGACAAAAATGGAAACTCTAGCCCGCAACAGTTAATAGCTCATTTTAGAAACTCCTATGTGCGAAATTATTATATATTACAATATACGTAATTTCACTTCAAAACAGATCATTTTTGACACTGTTGTAGGAAAACGATTACAATAAATGCGATAACAATGATGATAGCGGCGATGATCCACACGAAGGTGGGTTGGTCGCCTTGTTGTATCAGCAGCACTGGAACGTCAGTGACCAGAACGTTATCAAAGTTCACAGTTGCCACTAGTTACTTCTTATCAACTAATATCGTGTTCAATTGCTTCTTTTCAGCTTAGTCTAGCTGGTGGCAGTACACGCTTGTATTCGTATTCGTGGTAATTTGCAATTCAAGTTTCAATTAGTGCAGTATAACTTAAACGTTAAGAAATTCGTTGTCAGTAACAGGCTGGAACTTCACGCACACCTTCTCATCAAATATGCTCACGTTTGCCGTTTAAATTTAAGGCTGAGATATCTTTGGCGTGTACAGCGCTTTGTAAACGACCGCATCGTTTTTCTTGAAAACGAGCGCGAGTCTTATGGTCGAGTTGTCCTTCATATTTTCAAGAACGAGTGGCAGCTGCGTTTTACAGGCGTTCACGTCCGTCATCATCTCGCAGGTGAGCATCTTGTCGAATTTGGTTCCAAGGTGGTAGTCAGTTACTTAGTACTCGTTTAAATATTTGAATCCGGTGTAGTCCTCGTTAACGTTCATTATGAATCTCAGGTAAATGGAGTCGAATGAGAAAATGGAGGCAAAATACGCGAGCGAGCACTTAGTGCACGGACCAGAATCGGCTTCAACGCGCAAATACTTGTCGTAAAAGGTCATAACCGGCGAGGAAAAGCAATCCTACGTTTGAGCGCTCTCAATGGTAGTGAACAAGAACTTAATGTTCTGATCAAATTACATAATTTGGCCCTAGTAACGCACGTTAATTTTATTTCGTGACCCAGCAACAAAATTTATGAACTCAGTTTATATTAAGGCTTTAGACATTCCAATGCAATACAATTGGTCTGGTCTAGCTGCACAAATAAATGGTAAGTCATTTATGTATTTAATAAACTAAGGATGCAATGCTACTGGAAATTTAGTGGATAAGTTAATTGCCATTTCTGAAATTTCAGCACTATTTAAGTATGCAATTATTTTGATTATCTCATACGCTGGACTGACTTTACACTCACTAACTGGTGTTGTTGACGCCATTACTTGTTCTGAACCACTTAAAAGTGAAATAGCAGCTTACGCGTGAGTTTTACACTGAAGGTGGTCAAATATTCGATTTCTCAGCGACCCGGCTACAGATGAAATAGTTATATCGTCTGATGGAAAATATAAACTAAATATAGCGATGCTAAACTGATTTATGTTAGCGTACAAACATTATCCAGCTACAGCACAGTCCATCTGGATTTTAATTTCAGTAGATGCATCGAATGTGTAAAATGTTGTGGTTGTAAACGTATTTGTACCTATTTATATGGTTATTGTGAACTGCTTTCCGTTTATGATGTTTGAGCAAATATGATACTGATCTCTATTCAGGATTTAACTGGGCCACGCTTCGAATATTGCTTATCGAGACTGACGTAAATATGTGACTGTAGAATTTATATCAAAGCAGTTGAGTTAAAGTGTATACATAAGTTACATTTCTTAGTAGAGGCGGATTGAAATTTTGCTAATATAATCAAATTATACAAACAATCAACGTATTATAATAAGTTATTAATTGAACAACTGTTTTAGTAAGTATGCGGTAGAAGATTAATTGAGTTGAGAGGTTTATTTTATGTTATTAATTTTGTTGAAACGAAATAATGTTAAGCTTGTCAGTATTTCCACTTCGCACCTAACAAAAATAATGCCAACAATGAATGAAAGCATCTATGAAACCCATACATAATTATTTACTCCATAATTCTACAATAACATTAAAACTTTGACTGAAGTAAGAAAAATGTAGAAATATGGAGGGCATTCTAGATTAACTAAATCAGAATTCGATAAATACTTAATGATACTATTTACAATGATGATATCAGGTAAAGAGCGAGGATCTGTCTAAGATAATTGGTCTAAGAACACTAAAATACGCAATTAGTTTATAGCTGATGAAGTTGGAATGTCTTGCAGAGAATGGGAGGAAATACATTCGAATGTCTGTTATGGTCATATTAAATTGTTATTAGATTAACCTGAAGAAGAAATCGATACAAATTTAGACGGTATAGAATCTGATGAAGAAGAATCTGAAAATTCTGACTATGAATATGACGAAGATGATCTAGAAGAACTAAATAAAATATTTAATGATCATGAAGAAGAAGTTTTGAGCTAAAATAAACCAAAAGAAACCAAAGTTCGAAATTCTGTATCAAGAGTTTAAGATTTTTCTAACTGCACACTATTCTGTGATAATTATTATGGTACAATTGACGTAGTTGAGTATATTAAATCAATAGGGCTTGAATATGTTGGAACTTTTAGACCAAGTCGACTTGGTAAAGAATTATCATAAAATTTAGAGAAGTTGTAATTGAATTAAGTTGTTTAATATCCTGTGTTTAAAGAAGTAAAACTAAAGAAAACGACTAAATAAGTTCTAGTTAAAGATGTAAACGTCCTTTAATGGTAATGCAAAAAGTAGAAAACTTTAACCATGATATATACAAAATCAAAATTTGTGAAATAACCCTGTTAAATGTAAGAATTTGTAAGTTCTCGTGGTATTCCCAGAGAACAACCTGAAATAGTTCGTTACTACAATAATAATTATAAAGGAGTTGATTACGTAGACCAACTTACAAAAAATATTAAGTTTCCAGGACGATGTACTCGTTGGACCACAAGGATGTTTATTTATTTTATGTAAGTAATATTAGTTAATGGGTTTTCTTTGATGAAATTATTGCAGCCAGAATATAAAGAAATTAAAATAACGGATTATGTTGAAAGCATAATTGATTAAATGAAAATAAATCTAACAAAATATGAAATTAAAGCTACACCACGAAAAATTGAAGGTTGTAACCAACCAGTAGTAAGCCCAATTAAAGGACCAGTAATAGAAGCATATAAACACTATCATGTATATACAAAAGTAAGTGCGTAATGTGTCGGCTGCAAATAATGTAATAGCAGATATGTGTGTTCGTGCAAAGGATATCATTTGTGTCCAGAGTGTTATAAAACGCATATTAGTGAATAAAATGACATAAGAGGGTACACACACATTTATAAAAAATGAATAAAGTGATTTAAAATACGAATAATATGTTTTAATATATATTGAACACAAAAATAGTAATTTACCTATTAAATGGTTGAAGTCGTTTTCGAGAATTTTGTTAATTATTTGCGAAGTGGAAATACTGACAAGCTTAACATTATTTCGTTTCAACAAAATTAATAACATAAAATAAACCTCTCAACTCAATTAATCTTCTACCGCATACTTACTAAAACAGTTGTTCAATTAATAACTTCATGTATATTTAAAATATTCACACGTATATTTACGTTTATTACAAATATTTTGTAAATATTATAGTTATTTGAACATTAAGAACTGAACACATAAATAGAAATAATATACATATTAGAAAGCAAATCAAATTACTATTAAGTTGTATAATATTTTAAATATAATAATATTCACACTATATGACGCATTAATATGTAAAATTTCAAATCTATATAAAGTTACAAATCAAAATACCAAACATTATATTCATGTGCTAACTTTTACATTTCACAATTTAATTTTATCAATATCATTTTTGGTTGTGATACAACTAGTTATTGTTAAGTGAGTTGGTTGGCTTTAAATTGAAGTTAATCATAAGAGTGGACAGGATGAGGTCATTGGATTTTTTCCTCAGCATTTAGAAATATGGGAATCCACCAAAAAACGTGCAAAAAGCTGAAATTTAGAGTATTTTTGCCGGCTGATTGAGCGATTGTGTATTAACCGCTCAGTCTCCGTAATTTGAAGTGAAAATATTGTTTTATCTCGTATAACTAATATAAATGCTACTAAATCATTCCACTTCAGTTTTAATCCAAATGTCACATTATTTCAGGTGATAAGTGATGCCATTAAAACACATGATACTCTCAAATTCAATTGAAAATATCGTTAATACAAAATTAATCAGTAGAAATTTTCAATTGCTGCATTCTATTTTTTAAATTTTAATCAAGTGTAAAAGGTTGAAATATATTTTATGCTTAAGAATTACAAAAGCTTGCTAAATTGATCCATATATAATTTTGTTAATTTTAGACATAACTAAAGTCTTTTAACATCAATTTAACTATAAAAGTTGGATTTGTTTGAAAATAAACAATGTTAAACAGAAAATAAAGAATTCTGAGCATTGCTAAATCACTTTGGATTCATTTTAATTCATTATACTTAATAGAAAATTGAAACAGACGCTTGTAACGAAAAATAATTAATTATAGGTTTTAATCTTTAAAAACCGGTCGGGTTAATTTGGGTTTTTTTGTTTTCTATAGTTCTACAAATTTATATATTATTATATTATATAGTAACTCGACAATTCAGTTTTTTCAATTTTTGGACCCACTTCATTAACAGAAAATGAGAAATATTAGACTTGAAGCATAAAAATATTTCATAACCTTATCTTGCTTCTAATAAGTGGAATTTATGCAGATTACTTATAATAGGAACTGAATATTATTATATCACACCTGCATCATACTAATTTAGTCTAATTATAATATTGCCATGTAGAAAACAATTTGAAGATGAGTTAATAATAAAAATGCATTTATATTCAATTAAGAGTGTGATAACCTGCTTTCAAAAATATATTCGCTTACTTGATTGACGATATTAAATTTATTTATTTTTGGTCTCAATATAAGCTAACTGGTTTTGGTAATAAATTTTAGTAATACGTTTAAAGAAATTATTGTATTTACGCTAGACAATACCAGAGTCAACATCAACAAAGAAAATAATTACCACAATTATGAATACGGTAAAGAAAAAACAACTTATAAAATGATGATAATGCAACATTATGTTAACCATAAGGTATTCATAGATTTATGTTATAATTGAGGCAAGCATTTTAAGATGTGCGCTGAAGTAGTTAGAGTGATTTGTATTTTTAACTTGTTGATAAGTAAAATACAACATATTAAAATTAATAATGTATGATTATACTATTACAAATCTAATTTTTATAAAATTATAATAAGTCCACTTCATATTCTATTTTGACTTATAACTTCCGTTTATCAAAATATTTTGTATGATGAAATAAGCTTCTACAAAAATTTGGTGTCAGAACTTGGTCATAAGTTACGTTGCCCCATTTTCATACTGAATGGAAATAGTTTAATTTTTTCGAATTTATGAGTTGTGAATCTCAACAAACATACAACAAACTAAATAATATAGTTTAAATTAATGATACTATATTGGTAACTATTAATTTACCTACAGTAAGCCGACTGAAAACTAGTTTGTGTAAATCATAAATTATATTTTGAATTACACAAATACACAAGTACATAAACTATTAAGTAAGAATCAATATAGTTGTATACTATCTTGAAATAATAATACATTAAATTATAATTATCTTCTTTATGATCAAAAATATTAAATATAATAAATATTGAATTTCGCAGTAATAGATGCAAGTGATATTAACTACAGTAATATTTATAAACATTGATGTTCTATGTAATCTATTATAATACAAATGCTTCTAGTATCCTAGTTGTTCATAATTTGAGTGATCTTAATATTGACTCTGGATTTGCTGGATATGGAGTGAAATTAAAAAATGAACTATATACAACATCTCACTAGCACATATATCATATGGATTTTACTCTACATTCTATTTAATTTTTTCGAAAAACCTTTGTCGGTTTTTAAAGATTAATAATATTGCTGTAGGAAGTACATACTCTGTTAACAAAAATCGAACGTTCACGGTAGTATAATTTTAGAGCAGAAATATAGTATAATTCCTGTGATTTTAAATTCAAATAGTACCAACAATTGACCAACCAAATATGTCCACGAGAGTATTATCGATATTCATTCAATAATTGTAATGGAATATGGTAATTATTAACTATTAACCTAATAAATTAGATCATTTAGAATTATTTAGATGGTTTTTGAAATTTAGATATTTTCAATAATTATTCTGAATATCAACTATTTTGCTCTAAAATGGGTGTTAAAATAGCACATTGCTATTATAAGTGTGTTTGCGTTAAAAATTAATAGTTTTAGTTGAAATATAAAAATCGAGTATCACAAAATAAAAATTGTTTTGAATCACTAAAATTCACAGTGCATTATTCTTACTTTAGACCTATTTAGTAAACGCGCTCCATTCAGCGTTGAATTCAAAAGAATTATCTTTATCTTTTAAACATATTGTACTCTAATTACTTTTACGTAAACCATTATTGAACAAAAACTATGATTATTAATGAATAGCAGCTAAACCTAAATATAAAATTATTGTGGTTTGAATGCATTTATCAAATATTTTTGCATTTACGAAAAGGCTAAAATCCTATTATATAAGTTTCTGTTCTGTAGTTAATTATGGTGGTGCACATATGTTGCTATTTACGCTTAATTATACTTTTAATTTATTGAACGTATCTACTTCCTTCCGCGTTAAAGAGGATAGCGATGCTATCTTGAGATACAAAATATCTCCCTTAATTATGTAGGACGATAACAAATGAGGTCTTAACTAAAGGCTGAGGACTCAAGTGTATATAATATTACTTATCTCAGTTAACCTATAAATTCTACAAAATAAATAATAAAGAAAAAATGCTAAAATGATGAAAAAAGTGACTTTGATTTTAAAAGTTTTATTATTCATATATACTCAAGTATCTCATATTTTAATATTTTCGTTTCAATTGAAGTAATTCTCCAAAAGCATTTTGTCCACTCTTATAGTTAATCTTATTTCTGTTATTAAATCTCATTCATAAATGACTTATAGTTGGTGGCCTCTGGATCCTGACGCAGAAGATCCAAATATCCAAGGTATGGACGCAGTTCTCAAGACGTACCGACAATTTGCGCCAACTGTGCAGCAATCTGGACCCACTAGTTTAGGTCCATTGATAGACGAGGCAATTAAAAGCTGTGAAAGGTCTCCAGAATTTCACATTCTGATAGCCATTACAGATGGAGACATCACTGAACCAGACTAAGACAAAATAAAAATTTAAAAAGCAAGCGGATACCCGCTTTCTATAGTCGTAGTTGGAGTTGGCGATGGACCGTTTGACATACTTGAGCAATTCGACTCCAAACTTAGCGGAAGAAAGTTCGACAATTTCAATTTCTTCAACTATTCAGAGTATAAGCACAAGATTGATTTCATGGACACTGGTTCTTAAAATACTGCGGAAGAAATGGTGGCTTTGCAAATGTTACAAGAAATCCCCGATTAGTATTAAGATATTAAAACCCTTCAACTACTTAAGTGAGCTTCTGTTATCATATTTTTTATAATCATAAAAGTTTAGTCTTCTCAGGAAATCGATTCACTCAGGTGTCTTTAAGTCGATACACTACTTTACGAACTGGAAGAAACCAGAAGGTCTATTTCTTAAAAACCCCAGGACTCGACCGGCTTTAGTCATCCTGTTTTTAGCTAAGTCTAGGACAAAAATGGAAACTCTAGCAACAGTTAATAGCTCATTTTAAAACTCCTATGTACGAAATTATTATATATTACAATATACGTAATTTCACTTCAAAACAGATCATTTTTGACACTGTTGCAGGAAAACGATTACAATAAATGCGATTACGACGATGATAGCGGCGATGATCCACACGAATGTGGGTTGGTCGCCCTGTTGTATCAGCAGCACTGGAACGTCAGTGACCAGAACGTTATCAAAGTTCACAGTAGCCACTAGTTACTTCTTATCAACTAAAATCGTGTTCAATTGCTTCTTTTCAGCTTAGTCTAGCTGGTGACAGTACACGCTTGTATTCGTATTCGTGGTAATTTGCAGTTCAAGTTTCAATTAGTGCAGTATAACTTAAACGTTTAGAAATTCGTTATCAGTAACGGGCTGGAACTTCACGCACACCTTCTCATCAAATATGCTCACATTTGCAGTTTAAATTTAAGGCTGAGATATCTTTGGCGTGTACAGCGCTTTGTAAACGACCGCATCGTTTTTCTTGAAAACGAGCGCGAGTCTTATGGTTGAGTTGTCCTTCATATTTTCAAGAACAAGTGGCAGTTGCGTTTTGCACGCGTTAACGTCCGTCATCATCTCGCAGGTGAGCATTTTGTCGAATTTGGTTCCAAGGTGGTAGTCAGTTACTTAGTACTCGTTTAAATATTTGAATCCGGTAAAAAAAAAAAAAATGATAAAAGTATTAATATTTATTCATCATTACTATTTGAGTTATATAAATGTATAAAATCAATCTCACAACGCTTCTCCTTCTCATACAATAAGATCTGTAGTGCATATATATTAATAATGATGAAGTATAAAATTATTATCATTTCTGAATTGATATAATTTGATGACATCTTAAATAATAAGAACTAAAATTATGGATTCCTTCATGTACATAGTTACAGAATAACGCATGAAACTATCATTGTAATATGTTTTTTGAGATTGAAGTAATTGATTATTGAGTGGATGTATTTTGAGATGTACCAAAAGATTGAGCCGATATACAGTCGATATACTTGATGGATGATCAAGAGATGTGTAACTTGCAAGGGAAGTCGATTCGTTTGTGGTTGCCTTTGATGCATTGTTTCATTGATTAGGTACATTTAAAAATATCTAAATAATAAAAATGATTAAATTTCAAATCTTATTTCCATTCCAAATGTGCTAAAACATTGCGCCCTGAGCGCTTGATTCAAGGTTACCACAGTTAAATATTCCGTGATCTATTATGTTTTCATTTGCGTCGAAACACTGGAACTAACCTTGTAACATCCCATTTGCGCATTCATATATACCTCTACGCAACCCATTAGGATAGTATATATTATACTTCTTAAGCTCATTATTTTGAAACTCTGTAGTTCCAAAGCGATCCTCAGAATTGTAAAAGAACCCATTTTAAATGTTATTATTAATTATTTTGTTGAAAGCGATTGTACTTAATTTTGAATTTTAAAAAACAAATGCAAATATTCCATTTTAAGGGGTGCCTTTAATCAACAATGCTTCATGATACATAGATCCCTTTGCCATCCACACGTCATTAGAACAAAAAAAATAATTATTTTTCATAGAAAAATAGCATTAAACCTCATACACTTAGCATACGTTTTAATTTTTAATTGTTTGGAGATATAGTATGTAGTTTTTCATCTCTAACGGTGATCCAGAAATTGCCTGATTATATTTTTATAAACACTCGTCATATTATAATGGTGCTATTAATTGATTAGATTTTTCTTTCTTTGGAGCTATTTTAGCTTTAAAAGCTTAAACTGTTAAATTAGAATTTATATCGGTTAAATACGCCTAGATATTTGCATCTGTTACATTATTTTACAAACTTATCCAATCAGGATTCCTCAAATATTCTAAATCCTAAACATAGTTGTTATTAATAAAAACTTACTTTAGGTTCGTTAAATAATCTAACTATTCTATTGAGATTATGCAATTGTCTTTTAAATTTAAGTATAAGAGTTGTTTCATGTTCTCTATACCAATAATATTTGTGAGTTTGCAGTTGATGATCGTTAGTGATGTAATTTGCTTAGGTGTCTTGTGCAATATAACCTCTGGCCAATTGATTAAGGCTCCATTACTATCCTTCTAAAGATATTATAAAGCAGCTTGTTACGGAAACTTAACGTTTTAACAGTTTTAAACATTCAAAGTGTTTATGTTCATTTCCGCTGTAAATCCGAAATCTGTTAGAACTTAATCGTTTTAAATGTTTAGTGCATTATTCGCAATAGATTGAACGAATCTGAAGTACATCTAAAAATTGTAATCATTAACTTTTGCAAGTTCTTTCACTTGATTTTCGGTACTATTCGGTCCGAAGAAATTTTAGAAGTCAACTAACTGTGGTTTATTCTGATTCTTTAATGAAACATTGTCTGTTACTAAATTATTATCAATGATCAGTTACCCTTTCATTTGGTTAAGAGGTTAACTGAAAATGACCTTATTGTTGGTTAGATTGACATACTTAAGCTATCCGAGATTTTTGAGAACATTTATTCTGTAAATATCATTATTCTATAGGTTAAGCACCTAAAGATTGAGTAATGCCTCTAACTCATTGATATGACGTATGTTGTTAAATCCAAGATCTAATTCAACTATTTGTTACATTTCAAAAATACCTGTTATCGCCACCAATCTACATTTATTTATCTTCAGTTTTATTGGGATTCGAGGGCAATTGTCAAATGATAAATTGGGACAATTAGTAACCGTAAGTAGCTAGGGCTTGCAAATATCTACAAATCCTAGTTGTTTAACATTCTTATTATCAAAAATTTAATAATTAGTTCCTAATGACTCTTTATTTTTACAGTCTTTAACGAGCATTCTAATATTATCTGATTCAGGTGCATTTTGCTCAGACACATACCAACTCCACTTTAAATTTGGAAGAGATTCTAAAGCATTAAATGATTCAATCATATTTCCATCAAGGCGCAAATCAACTAGCTTTATGAGGTTTTTTATTGTATCTATGTCATATATTTAGTTAAATGAAACATCTAGTTGAATTAGCTTTGTCATGCGTTTTACAAAAGTAATTTAATTTAAATCGTTGTAGCTTAAATTCAGCGTATTTAGGTTGGTGAGAGGTTCTAGAGCCCCTGCGAACGATATCTTATTTTTACTCAAATTAATTGTTTTAAGTTGTTTCATGGACATTAAAGAACTGATTTCTATAATGTTATTTTCGCTTAAATCAACATTAATAAGCTGTGTTAAGTTGTCAATACCTTAAATTGAATTTATGTTATTTTATGCAACGTCAAGCTTTTAAATAGAGTTAATTCTGCTTATAACACTTATTTCAGAGATTCTATTTCCTCGGAGGCTCAGCTCGATTATAGACTTCATGTTCTCAAGTCCATTTATATTCTATATACAGCACATGTTCACCGCCAGTTTTTTGATCATTGTAGGAACTCGTTCAAAGTTCAAATTGTAGCATTCGAACACAAATAAAGTGTCAATATTCATTAGGTCAGTGAACTGAATGCTGCGTAGTTCTTGGTCATTGTGAATAATAAGCGTTCTGTTTATTACCTGAGGAATGTACTTTAAAAGCATTGGATCGTGATATGGATTCTGATCTCTTCTGAAAACGGTGTTGTTCATCAACACAGTCGCTTGTTCTATTGTGGAACTAGGTCCAAGATAGTCCAAGAAGTTTATGAGAAATGCAACCTTTTGAGGACAAATCCAACTGATGCTGAAATTTTTGTTCGTTGCAAGCACACCAAAGTCATGAATCATGTTATTTGATGGCAATAATTACTACAGGTTAGGTAAAGCGGAAAGAGGCTGTGAAAAAATAACTTTGTTGTTAGTTATGTTCAAATACTACAGATTTTGAAGATATTGCAAATTTTTCATAAGTCTTACCCCTGATATTTCCTGCAAACAGCAACTGGATGCAATTAGTTTCGTGATGTGAACTGGTACCTAGCATATACTAGGATAGTAGAGCTGGTTTACCTTTAAATTTGTGATATCGTCTATTTATTTGTCTGCTAAGTTTGTATCAGAACACACGCAATAATATTTTTCATTATCAACAATTTGCTCCTCCATATATATTAGGTGAAGTGGGAATGTTAAAATTTTAACTTATATTATATATGCATAATGATTATATTTGCATCAATTTCATTAGACATATCGATAGACCTTGACAAATAATAACATGACTCAACAGCAACAATCCAACAATACGTTTAAATAACACAATAACACGCAACTCCCCTACTCAACCAAATGCTGTTGTCAACAAAAAGATCTCCAAAACAAACTTCATTAGCCCGAAAAAGCTAACGGAGATTCTGTGAGGACTAAATCTAGGACAAAAATGGAAACTCTAGCCCGCAACAGTTAATAGCTCATTTTAAAACTCCTATGTACGAAATTATTATATATTACAATATACGTAATTTCACTTCAAAACAGATCATTTTTGACACTGTTGTAGGAAAACGATTACAATAAATGCGATTACGACGATGATAGCGGCGATGATCCACACGAATGTGGGTTGGTCGCCCTGTTGTATCAGCAGCACTGGAACATCAGTGACCAGAACGTTATCAAAGTTCACAGTAGCCACTAGTTACTTCTTATCAACTAAAATCGTGTTCAATTGCTTCTTTTCAGCTTAGTCTAGCTGGTGACAGTACACGCTTGTATTCGTATTCGTGGTAATTTGCAGTTCAAGTTTCAATTAGTGCAGTATAACTTAAACGTTTAGAAATTCGTTGTCAGTAACGGGCTGGAACTTCACGCACACCTTCTCATCAAATATGCTCACATTTGCAGTTTAAATTTATGGCTGAGATATCTTTGGCGTGTACAACGCTTTGTAAACGACCGCATCGTTTTTCTTGAAAACGAGAGCGAGTCTTATGGTTGAGTTGTCCCTCATATTTTCAAGAACAAGTGGCAGTTGCGTTTTGCACGCGTTAACGTCCGTCATCATCTCGCAGGTGAGCATCTTGTCGAATTTGGTTCCAAGGCGGTAGTCGGTTACTTAGTACTCGTTTAAATATTTGAATCCGGTGTAGTCCTCATTAACGTTCATTATGAATCTCAGGTAAATGGAGTCGAACGAGAAAATGGAGGCGAAATACGCTAGAGAGCACTTAGTGCACGGGCCAGAATCGGCTTCAACGCGCAAATACTTGTCGTAAAAGGTCATAACCGGCGAGGAAAAGCAATCCTACGTTTGAGCGCTCTCTATGGTTGTGAACAAGAACTTAATGTTCTGATCAAACTGTGTAACTTGGCCCTAATAACGCACATTTATTTTATTCCGCGATCCGCCCACAAAATTTATGAACTCGGACTGCATTAGTGCTCTAGCCATACCAATACAAAATTACTGATCAGGCCGCGATGCGCAAACAAATGGCAGATCATTTATGTACTTAATATACAGCGGATGTAGCGCTGGTGGAAATTTCGTTGATAAATTGATTGGCATCTCAGATATCGGAGCGCCATTAATATAAGCCATTATTTTTATCATCTCGGATGATGGGCTTACCCGACACTCACTAACTGGCAAAGTTGAAGCTAAAACTTATTCCGAACCACTTAGTAGAGAGATCGCGGTTTTCGCTTGAGTTTTACACTAAAGGTGGTCGAAAATTCGATTTCTCAGCGATCCGGCAACTGATGAAACTTTAATATCATCCGTAGGAAAATACAAAGAAAATATAGCAATACTGAACTGATTTATGCTTGCGTACAAGCATTGACCTGCAATAGAGCAATTTATTTGAATTTTCATTCCAGATAATGCATCGAATGTGTATAATGTTGTGCTTGTAAACGTATTTGTACCTATTTAAATGGAAATACTGAATTATTTATTATTAATGATCTTTTAGCAAATATGGTTTTAGTCACTATTTAATATTTTACTTGGCCATGCCTCGAATATTGCTTGCCTTGACTGGCGCAAATATGTGACTGTTGAATTTATATCAAAGCAATTAAGTTATAATGTGAAAATGAATAACATCTTGTGAAGTGAATAGAAATTAAATAATACTGTTTGTACTATTAAAATTAAGTTGAATAGTGATTTATTATTAATAGCTTTCGTGTTATTTAAATATACATACGTACAAATTGAAAGTTCAATTTGAACTCACAAAACTACATTTGTATTATATATGTAATGTTATTGTATTATAAATTCATATAATTATGAAAATTTTGAATTTTAATAAATTACACACTACATATACTAAATCAAAACAAAAACTACCAAATATATTAACTACACTCTAGCAAAATACATAACCTCAGCATTTTCGCTAATAAGGGTATAGGTCAACTCACTAGATTACTTCTAATCCAACTGACAAATACTATGCATTTAACCAGTTTTTTGATCATAAACCCTTCAAATACTACATTAGGTAATTATTTATAAACACATTTTGGATATATTTCACTATAAGGTAGTTAAAATTTGTTTAATGAACTATGGAGAATGTTTAACTATCCGTTTAAATTAATTTTTTAAATAAAAGCAGCTCATTCACTGACAAGTTATAGTTGCTTTGAGAGTCCTAGTTTAATTCCTTCGCTTAAAAAGTCTTGAATTTGGGCGCAGTAGTTGAACCACACCATAACCTGGTCGTTGTTCACGTGCTTTAAGCAAATAACGGATCCGTACCTGTTTAGGAAATCTTCAAATAGTTTCTGCTAGCTTTATCGTATTGGTTAAAACACTTTCAGAATGAACTGTTCTTTGTCATTCAGTGAGCTATAGTCGAATTGGCATTTGAGTTCAACCGTTTCTCCATTTTCAAGCTGGACTTCGAGTAAGTCCAGTTTTTCAATGGTTTTCTTTGCAGTGTCAAGCGAGTCAAGAACAATTGTACATCCATTTTACCAGTAGCATTCTTCTGCTTGCACGTTCGTTTCGAGCACAAGTTCAAGGAAGTAGTTTGCTTCTTGAGCCGTTGCAAATCCTTGTATGAGTATTTGAGCTTTAATATTACCTAGCTCGCTTAGTATCTTTGGAATGGTCGGATTCAGGGTCCACTCGCCCAGTTTCTTCCCTTCTTTAAGCGTTTGAACCAATTTCTAGGCATCATTAGTTGTTCGAAGGAACACGAACAAGTATTTGTTATCAGGCGACCGCACAACCCCAATCGGCTCGCACACAAAGGAGAGCGCGTGTCTTATGAAACTTGTTTGCATTTTCTGATGCACCCACAAACGGACCACACTGTTACCGAAGAATTCAGCGAGAGAACCGTAAAGTTCCATGTATGGAGTGGATGCAAAGTAAATTTGTACGAGGAGTTGGTGGATGATTGCGTGAGATGTTAATTAAACTAAACATAAGATAGTTTATAAGATATTTGGTGATTTCGTAAAGGTGCGCTTGATTATTGACAATTAATAATGAAATGATGATATGATCAGGCAAACCATTTAGTAAACTACATGTTATTGTTATGTAACAAAAATATAGTTATTTCTGATTGTACATGTAATAATAGTGATTCAAGGGCGGATTTATATATTTCAGAGTTATTAACAATATAGTAGCATAATATTAGTATTCCACTTCTTAGCGCAAAAATGAAGGTATTCATTCAGTTCGGTGACACACCAGTTGTAAAAAGTATTTGCGATGTTCTTCTGTCTAAAAACATTCAATTTGTTTGTAATCTTTTAGATTATGACAAATATGATTAGTTTATCAAATAAAACCCAAGAATGGAATCTCATACATTACCTCAATTAGATTCTCTTTCTGAAGTAATGTTGAATCATTTTACGAGAGCGGATGTTATTATTCTACAATCTATTGATGTTTCTTTCAGCTTTAAAATGTTAGAAATGCTTAAGACGCTTCAATAACAGCCTGATACAAAGCAGGCCAGAAAATTGATTTTGCTAAGTCAAAAATCTGATAAGTAAACAGAGTTGCTTAACAACCGTTGCAACAATTTAATTAAGCGTGGGTTAGTAAGTGGGTGCATTATTAAGCACGGTCTTGTATACGATGCTCCAAATACGTAGGAGAACGCGTTTGGTGATTTGGTAAATTACATGTGCGCGTAGAAAATATCACTTTCGGTTGATTTGGATTATTAGATTCCGATTACGTCAAGTGCGAGAGTTGCTGTTGCCTTGTACAAGTTAATCACCTCAAAGCAGGATTTGACTGAGTTGTTGATAGTTGACTAGTATTATCACATTCAGCAGTTGGTTGAGTTTATAAACGCTACTTTCACGCATCAGCGTCGCACTCCATCTCAAGTATAGACCACTCAAATACAGTAGTAGCCCAAGGACAAGTCTAAAACGCCCGTTTCATTTTAGTCAGCCGAAATTGTCCAGTAGCCCGAGTTCAAAAAATAAATAATTGATGCCCCTTTCATGCTCTTCGAGTCTCCGTTATAATTAATTTTATCCAGCGTTCTCGCCTGCTCGCGCAAACCAGTTCAGTAAGACATGCCCGACTTCTCACTCAAGTCTTTCAGCTCCTACTTGAACTTTCAGCAGTCAACGGACACAGTAATGCTTGAGATGCAGCACATCCTTTAAAAGCAGTAAATACAATTCGTCCCAACCGTTTTTGAAAACCTTAACTAGGTGATGCAAATGTACGTTTTGCATTAACTCGTTTATTAGGACGTTCACCTTTAAGGGAATTAATATTTAAATTAATTCAATTTTAAAGTTGAATTCACAAAATCCCTGAGCTATATTCAAGTTTCGCCCGTTGAAATCGTTAAAAATCTACTCTAGTTGGGCGAAAACGCAAAAAATCCCGAATTCTGGGCGGGATTCGTAAACTAGCCGGACAAAATGGCCATGTGCGTGCGCTTCGCGTACTCAAAGGGATTCCAAGCAGAAGCCAAAGGGGACGAAGCAGCTGCAGACTTCTTAGAATAATTCGTTAAAATCGAAGAAATAAAAACGGAAGGGAAGAAGGACGCGAAGAAAGAAGAAGTCAAAGTTGTTGCTGACAAAAATAACATAAACTCGGTTGTTATTCAGATAATCACACTGCTGTTCAGAGAATGCCAGTTCAAACACCAGAATTGCGCGTTTTACGGATTCGAAACACAAACGGAGCTGGATATTCTGCACACACTGTTCCACGCAGATTTAAACGAAACAATCGCACTCGTCGGAGACCAATTAAACATATACCTCGACCCCAAGAAATAACCAAACAACGTACAAAAAGGATAACTGCCATTTGCAAGCTTAGCAGCGCAATTACAAGTACAACCTGGGACAAGCACTACCATTGGATAAATGTACGTACCACAATACTCCATTTCATCTGCTGTTATAAACCCAGTTGTAGGCGAAATATTACGCAATGGTGATAAATCCAAATTAGTCTCAAGACCAGAAGAATTCGAAAGCTACTCCATAATAGCCTAAGATTTAAAGAAACTGATTAAAATCATTTAATTACAAACAACTGAAGACCGTTTCGTTGTAAATCTTAAACCATCAGTATACTGTCGCGTTCCTTTAATATATGATATATCCGCTTTGTGCATAGACAAATAACAGCTTTTGGATGTGTACAGATTTACATACAATATCACAAGATACCCACCTGGACCAGATCCAAAGAAACCTATCGTTTATCCTGAAAGACCGCAGTTCGAACTCTTGGAACAAAAATAATATTCTAGATAACCAATGCGTATTATGCTTCAAATGCTAAAAAATTAGTAATAACTCACATCATTCTAAACAGAGCAATTAATATAAGTATTTGGAAGTAAAAGTACTCCTGTCACACAACTATTATTTATATAAGAGTTCCAACAGCCATACAGTGTTGACAGTTTCGCAAAGTTCTTAGGAAAAACCCCTCCTTAAAAACATGTCACTAGAGCACCAAGTGCAAATGGATCAAAGAGCCCTGACTTTAAGAAGGCTCCAGAACAATAAATTAAGAAAGAAAATCCAAAAGATGTTAAAGAAAAAGAAAAACCACTTTAAGAAGCAATTAAAGACACGACATTAATTAAAAATTTACCTAAAAACGAGAAATTAGAAACATTAAAAATACTTCAATCAATGTAACAGTAATTTGCTCAATTACTAAGTGATAAATATGACTTCTATAGTTAAAAGGATAAAACTGAGAAAGAAAAAGAAGAAAGAGAATTTGTTATTGGATAGCTAAATAAAAAGATAGGATCAAGAGACGACTTTTAAACTAAACCGAAATCGTCAAAGCCTGAACCTAAAGATTAAGCAAAAGTTTTAGGAGATGAAAATGTCAACGAAACACTGTTCAAAGAAGTAGAAGATGTTTAAAAGTATTTCGAAGAGATTAATTTAGGACCACTTTTGGAACAGTGTCTAACTAATCTGATATTAGGAGTCGAAGCTGGATTGGTTGATAACTAAATTGAGTTTTTGGGAGAAGAAATTCTGAGATGGAATAAGTGATTCATCGAATAATAATTATTAAAATAGACTGGTTAAAAAGTAAATAGTTAATTTACATAAAATATCAATCATCATCGTCGTTTTTGCCTTTAGTATTATACTAAATCTTGTCTATTATCCTTTCATTTTCACCATATTATTCCAAAATGGCTGTTCCAATTTTTCTTGTCTCTATTATTAATGGATCTCTTTCAAAATCTATTTGATTATCTCCAACTATCCACAAATGATCTTATTTGAATCCTTATCTGTCTTTATAATACTCTTAACGTATTAATGCATGACATGTTCTACACACCCCTGCTCGATTCAGTACTAACCATGGCCTATGACAAACTGTACACTAGTGCATACATTTTTAGTTATATTTTCCGCTTCTCAATCTTCCTAAACAAATTGAGCAAAAATCAGAACTTTAGCTTTTTAATTTTCTTGAATCAGATGAATAACAGAAACGAGTACAATATTAACCATTGCATGGTAAATAACTTTTGACTTCACCACAAACTTAACAAATACTATTACAAGTACCGAATTTTGAAAGAGGTTAACAATATGGGACACATCTTCTAGGGTTTCCTGTGGTTGATAATTGTTAAGTTTCAGCATCAAATGCTGGCAATTTAAGTATTTGTACTACTAATTTCCCAGGCTATGTAGAAACTATAGATCTTAAAGGAAATACAGCATCTTTGTCTTTTACTGCTTAATTTATTTAAAAGTGCGTTGGAATATCAGTGTGAAATACGTTTTATAAGCCTGCTAATTAAGTTTATTCATTAAATAAAAGATAATATTCTTTTTCTAACTATCGTAGGTAATCATGCACGGACTAACGGCCAGAAGTTCGTGAAAGAAAATGATAATCTTCATCAAAATATACACGCAGCTCAAGCTCTTCGTCCATAATTTTTTGAGTGCGAAGTGGTAAATTTTATAAAATTAACGCTGTTATTTTTAATAATATTGACAACTGAAAATAACTGATTCCATATTCACTTATCATTCCCAAGTATCTTGCTTTTGACTCTTACCTGTCTGTCACCCTTTTGAACGCCAACCCACCCGTCACCTTTTTTAATAATGTCTATTTTCCTTTAAAATGGTAATGTAAAGTTTATATTATCTCGATTTCTTGTTGGCATCATCACTTGTTCTTCTTCTCTACTTACAGACTATTTAATATATTCCTATTGTTCAGTTTCAGATAAAATAGTAGTTTTAGATTCTTCAACCTTAGCTTAAACTTTGTTTTAATTGTTGTTGTATTCTTAATCGTCATAAATGGATTCATTCTGAATCTAAATACGTTCTGTTAGTTCTATTTCTTTTTATATGATTTCTTCAGACACTTTTGATTTGTAACGCTCAAAATGCTCTACTACACCATTCATTTGTTCTCCATATATTTTCTAAAGATGTAGAGTGAACAAATAATCTTAAGCAAATTTTTATTAATCTTTAAGAACTATTTTAGTTATATCTTCATTAGGCGCTGGAATCGTTGTCTTTTTGTCTTAATTAGTTTAATTATTGGGTTTCATAATTAAAGTGGAATATTATATAAGAATAATACAAATATAAAATAAGTATCAATCCCAAAATCCACCCTTTTATTCATTCATTTTTTGGCATTCACAAAGTTCTAATTTATGTTTAATTGATTCTATTATTTAGGTTTAATCAACTAAGAGTTAATTAGAGTTAATTTATAACTTTTTTAGTTGTTACAATCCAATCAAACCTTCAGCACCATTTTGTATTTTGCCAACATTTAATTCTTATATTTGTTAAAATTTATCAATTCCATTCAATGACGATATTTCATTGAACGATAGATCTAACTATTAAAGACCATAAAGTTTAAGATCATTTAATGATGTTATTTTGTTGGCTTTTATAGTTAGTTTGTTAATTTTGAGATTATTTAGTCCTGCTATTTGAGTGAATGAATTTATTGTCCCAGGGCTTATTATAAGATGACATAAACTTTCTACTTATTATAGCTTTGATACGTCAAGTGCATAAGTGTGTAACTCTTATAAATGTAAGTTTGCTGGTAATTCCGGAAGCTTCTATTTGGCACTCAGTTCGACTATTTTGATCTATTGAGGAAGATTAATAAGAGAACCGATAACGTTTTCAAAACATATATGTCTAACTGTTTTAGGTATATTGGTTAATTAGGCTACAGATGTAAAAGTGCAGTTATTTTTGAACGAAAGCTTGTACAAATTCAAGGCGTCAGCTAATTCTGAAAAGTCTAAGTCTTGGACATTTTCAAATATAATTTCTCTTGTTGTTGATGTAATAGCTTCAACACAGTTGGGCTTAAGCATAATGTCATTGAATTCTTATTGATTTACAAACGAAATGTCAGTATGATTTTTAGATAGTTAAAGCAGTGCCAAAGGCTGTCCTTTCATTGGGTGTGGTAAAATTTAACAAAATGAGTAAGTTGTAATATTGTATATCACTTGAATTTTTGGAACAGTTCTCTCGCTTCTTGGATGTTTTGGTCAAATACTGCGACATCCATTTGATTTTTGGTGACGAATCCAACTAAGAATATGTCATTTACGACGCCGAGTCCGATTATTTTGTCGAAGATTCTGTTTTCTCCGTTGATGATGACTTTTCCAGGTTGTATGTCTATATGTATCATTTCGTAGTCGTTGATCGCGTTCATGATTTCTTTGTGGCATTTGGCGTACTTTTTTGTTTTAATTTGCAAGCTGCTAACTGGAATTTTCTTTTGAATGATTTTGCATAATATTCCGACTGATTATTCTTCGTATTCTGTGAAGCTGCCTCTGCTTTCGAGTCTTTGAAGCGGGTTTAGTTCCTCCTGAACCAGTTCGACTGATTGAATTTGGTTAGTGAGGATCATTTCGTTCTACGAATCAAGTCTGAACGAGTAAGAATCATTTTAAAGTGCTTTTAACTGAAATGCGTTTTTATGCGTCGGATCTAGGTAATTCTTCTAAGTCGTGTTGGGTTTCGTGAACTGCCTTGCGATTTCTTTTCGTTTTAAGAGCATGTCGTGCTTCTTCTGTTGTATTAACATGAGTTCTTCATCGTGGCTCTTGCCCAGATCAATGTCTTGGATTTAAATGGCGGTTCTGTAAATGGCAGATTTGTTCGCGGTGAGGCGTTTATTCGGGCTGAACTCATCAAAAATGCGCAAACTGGAGGACAAAACGTTTTAGTGAACAGTTTGGGATTTTATTATAAGCTCTCTCAGGCTGTTTGAGTTTTTGACCAGCATCAGTTTAAAGTGGAGTGAAAATACTACATTACCTCACTCAGAAGGGGGTCGCATTTTCGCTTATAATCAACTCGCTCACAAGGGGGTTGGACATATAGCGAGTGACAAATTTCATGGGTTTTAACCCCGTTTTTGACCATAAACCCTTCAAATTCAACATTATTTTTGGATACATTTTTGCTTATAAGGGAGATGAAATCGGTACTATTATAAGCAAATAGGCTACTCCCTTACAAGCAAGGTTATGTAGTATTTAGTGACACGAAATTATATTTTATCATTTTTTGTTGCAATTTTCAACCCCTTATTAGTGAATCCCCTTGAGAGCGAGGTAATGTAGTAAATTAATTAAATTCTCAATATCACTCGCATTGCTTGAGCACTTCCCTCAACAGCTTCTTGGAGTGCTCTGGAACGTGCTTCGGGAACTCAACGTCAAATCTGACGAGCATATTGCCCTTGCCCTTCTCGCTTGGCATTCCCTCACCGTGAATCGTCTTCAAGGCCCCTGGCTGGACGATTTCTTGAATGTCAGTGTGCAAAGCCCTTCCGTCCAATGTCTGGATTTCTCTAGTGAATCCACCCAACGCTTCAAGCAAGCTTATTTTCAAGTTCACAATTAAATCGTCGCCCTATCTCTTGAAAATTGGATGCGGCTCTTCCTTAACAACAAACACAATGTCTGATGGGATTACACCTGGGGCCTCATCACCGAGCTCTTTGAATCTGACTTCAGTAAGCGGTTTCCAACCTGGTTTAACTTAGATTTCAACGATCTCTTCTCTCTGGCTGTAAGTTTAATCAGCATTTATTAGTCTTCGTGTTACTTTTCTCTTTTTAACGCAACCGAAATACAATTCCTCCAATTTTAAGTTTAAATCGACAAAAAGATCTGGATCCTTTCTCTTACGCTCAGGACGCGGTCTCCATTTGGTTTCATCCAAACCAGGAGCAGCACCAAAAGCAGAAATACCCGAATCGTACTCAGCTGCAAATGGATCGGTTGTTGAAAATATGTGTTCAAACGTATCCAAAGCTTTTTAAAGATTGCAATAATTCTGTCCGTCGAAAATTAATTTTTGAGTGCCTTTTTGAGTTTGTGTTGTGATATGACGCAATCCGGATTCTCCAAAACGATCATATGAAGCACGGAATTCTGGATCTGATAACACTAAGAAAGCTTCGGCTATTTATTAAAACTTTTAAGGATCAGCCTGTGGATTGCGTTGTGGGTGGAAACGAAGAGCCTATGAACGATACGCAGATAATATAGCAGTTTATGTTGCATCTTATTTTAGTTCTAAAACTGTATAATATGACATTGAGGCGGAATGGAGTGGAATATATTAATCTCGAATCATAATATAAATTGACTATATCTGATTCCATAATATTAAAATATTATTAGAACATCTATAAATTAAATAACTCACTTAACTACAACCTTATCAGACAACTTAAGTTAGTTCGGCACTTGAACTAACATTATTGACCTCGGAAGTTATCTTTGTAACTACATTAGGATATTTTTGAATATCCTCAAATATTTGTTTGGAAATCAAACACATAATTATAAGAGAATAAACAATATATTCATATTCTTTATTTATTTCTCGAGCATTTGATTAAGTCAAGAAATGACTTACCACACCAGCTGATGAGAGAAATCTTGACCATTTAGGTTGGCCAGTGCGGAAACAACCTCGCATCCACTTTCTGGGAAGGAGTCATGTTGGAGCACCAAATCCAGGCGGATGGTCTTCTGACTAATCCACAAGAACCGGTAGGAAACCAAGGCGTTTATTTCCAAGAAGTGTCCAACGACCGCCACGTACCCAGAAGTGTGCTCGTGGACCTTGAACCAACTATTTTAGACAAGATCCGGAAAGGCAATATTGGAGGTCTCTTCAAGCCAGAAAATATTATCTCTGGAATTGATGGAGCTGGTAACAACTGGGCGAAAGGCCACTATACCGAAGGTGCGGAAATAGTTGACTCTGTGATGGAAGCTATTAGAAAACAAAATGAGTTATCGGATACGACTAATGTCTTTCAAATGGTGCACTCTCTAGGTGGTGGAACTGGAAGCGGGCTCGGTTCTTTGATCTGCGACAAGCTGCGAGAGGAATACGAAAATTCCACAATATTTAATCAGGCGGTGCTTCCTGGGTTCGTGATGGACTGCGTTGTGGAAGCATATAATGTTGGTCTTACTCTCCCACATTTGTTGGACGCTTCTGACCAAGTGTTTCTGATAGACAATGTCGCGATCTACGAGATATATTTCAAATAGCTGCAACTCAACACTCCAACGTTTGCAGATCTGAACAAACTCATTACAGATCACTCATTATGTTTCACGTCCGCCTGGCGTTTTCCTTCTTCTGGTGTAGACGAGAAGAAAATAATAGATTTGATGCAACATTTTAAACTAGGTTCTCTGAGCTATATCAAAAACAATGTTGTATTCAATTTAACTTGCTAAACTGAACTGCTCACCTAATCCATAGCAGTGTCCACTTGTCAGACCCCAGAAGCAGTTGAAAGCGAGATTAAAATAATATCAAATTCTTAAAACAATAATTAGAATTAAACTGCATTACTTCAATGCTCGAAGAACGTTTCACAACCACTAGAGAGGATGAGACACTAATTTTCGAGGATGTTTGAAAGAAATGCATTTTTACAGTACTATCTTGCATAGGGTATGGACCGTTTAGAATTTTAGGACAGTTTAGATTTACTTCAAGAACAAGTTTAAAAGTACGAACAATGAATCTCGTTATGTAGTAATATCCAATATTAAAAAACTCTACTTCAATCACATGCAAAGGCAACAAAGAAATGATGTAGCTTACATCTCAAAAAATATAATAATTAACTAACTAGATTCAATTTTCTTTAGCTTAAAACAACGATTTATAGCCAGTAAATAGCATAAATTGTTAATTATAATACATACAATGTATGTCATACATATATATGAATATATGAATATTATTAATAAATCTAAATAACACAAACAAATCATCAAAATTGCTTTTATCAATATAGTGAGCATAATAATTAAATTAACACTTCTTTTAATGAAAAGATTAATTTTGATTTTTATTCAGAGCTTTTTATTAGCAAATATGTATGCGTGCATGCTTTCAAATACACCGTAAGAAATAATTAATTTGTACTCTTAGGTTTGTTTTAATAAGTTTGTCCCAACAGAAGTAATAAATACTTTAATAGTTGCAGGCCCAGTAATTGGTTCTGTATTTGGAGCATTAATAGTTCCAAAACTAACCAAATATTTGGGTATGAAGAATACTATTATCAATTGCTGTATAATTTGTTTTATTATTAATATAATAACATTAATTCCAGTACATTGGGGTTATTTGTTTGCGATGCGAATAATTATTGGAATTTTTAGTTATTCGACAACTTCTGTTGCACCAGGTTGGTTAGATTAATTCGCTAATTCATCAAAAAAGCACAGATCAATTCTTAATGCGACTTTTGAAATATTTGTGTCAATTGGAGTATTAATTAATAATGCTCTGTTACATTTTACATAAAAACTTCCTCGGAGATGGTGGTTTTTGCTTGGTTATGCTATTTTTATAAGTGGTTCGTGCATTTTAACAACAATTTTGATTAAAGAAAAAACCAAATTTCACTATAACCGAAGTAATGAATCATAAGTGTTAATATAACACCGTAAAAACTATAAATTATCAGATGGTGCGGCAAGTGTTTCAATTGTTAATGCTATATTAATTGGAATCTCAGTAGAAGTTACTGGAATTACAAGAACATTATCAATGTTTTTTGGTAATTATGGTCTCACAGTTATAACATCGTTAGAAAGATTAGTTTTGTCAGGTTTAGGAAGTTTTCTAAATATTAAATTTATTAGAAAACCTTTATTGATAACTGGATTGTTTATTTGTGCAGCAGGCAACGCAGTAATGTGTATATCATATGAATTAAAAGAAAAATCTGGTATTAAAATAGCATAAATTATTGCTATAATTTTACTACTTATTGGATTTGAAATGGGACCAGCTCCTCAACAATATATTTTAGCAGCTGAAGCCTTCCCAAGTAAATATCATGTTGCGCTTTCCTCATTAATGTTTAGCAGTGCTGCAATAACATAAATATTTGTATATGGTTTATATAGATTGTTACCTAAACAATCTTAGATTTTAGATATGGTATTTGCGTGTATTACTATGTGGTTAGGGATATTACTAGTAGGACATTTGCCAGAAACATTTTAGGTGAGTTAACGAGAAATAGAAAAAGAAGTAATGGGCGAATATTTTGTGTGAGTTCTAATTCTAACATATTCAAAATTATATTAATTTAAATCAATAAATATGTCAATCCACACCTCATCTTCAATGAACGTTAAGCCTTAGGTTGTTACTTCATATAGACGTGAAGCCGTATCATAAGCTCCAGATACTTGTCTTTCTGTTCTTATAGACGAAAACCAAAGTGTTTTAACTTGTTTCAACATTTCTCCGTCATCTCAATATTTAGTAGGTGATTCAGTTGGTAACTTATTCATAGGTTAAAAAGTCAACAGAGTCATGGAATTTTAAAGCATTTAAGTATATACTGAGCAAATATTCAAAATATTCTGTGATTAGACCCAAATAATATGCTTGGGTAGAGACAAGGAACAACGTGAATTGATACTTAAAAGTGTTGAATTTAAAAACAAAAAATACGTGATCAAGTCTACATTTTAGACCACGTTGACCGAGGATCCAAGTTATTGTAGTATGTCATTTGATTTCCAAACCTTGGCCATTTCTGATAAAAACGGTTTAACTTCAGTGTTTAAACTACCTAAAATTAAGTTACTATTTTAGGAGAATTTGAAATTACAGGATAAAAATGTCCCAGTTCTTTTCAATTCCTTCATGTATTTGGATAATGAAAACACTTTGAGGCCAAACTCAGAATTGAAGCAATCCTAGATACGCGCGTTGTTTGTGTGTGGTTCTAACGATCAAACTCAAGCGAGCATTATTTTGTTTAATGTCAGCACTGGTGAAAAGTAATCCATTAATTTGTCATCCATATTTGCGCTTACGTCCTTTGTTCCGACTTTATTGGCTCAGACTGAGAACAAAATTGTGTATGCAACGCAAAATAAGTGCAAGGCTGCTTAGCAGCTCTATGAGTAGATTTCAGTGCAGGATTAGAAGCAGTTCAATTAGATTTCTGACATTAAGGAGTTGAATCACGTGGTGAAGCAGAATATATTGAATTAGGTGGTGCCCAAGGACGGTAATGTGTTGTAGCTTAAGTCTTTCAAGTCTGGTGAGCTTTTGGCGCATGCCGATACGTATATATAAATATTTAACGCGAAGAATCGTGTGTTGTATTAGCAGAACGATTCCAGCTCGAATATGTTGATTAGTTTCGATGTGTTGCGTTAGAGCTATGTGCTCTTGAATTGCAACCCGGACTAGATCTCGTTGATTGAGCTCTGTCCGATTGACTCCGATTAACTGATTGATTCACTGTTATAAGCTAAGTTGTTCGAGGAAGCGCTATAACTAGCACTTGATGCGCGCTCGCGCACTAAGCCCTACAAAATCGCCTCCGTGCGCTAGGCCTATGCCATAAACCTATTTGAATAACAGCTTTTTGAAAGAGCGTGCGACCAATATGTTGAAACCATCGGCGTGCTCGAAGCCTCCGTTGTAGTCAGGGCCTTCCTCGAGTACGGGCGCACGTAGGAGCTCACCCGTTACTTAGAAGCTCTGCACCACTAAAAAATAGCCGCTGGGTCACACACGAATCTACTAATGAACTGCTACACGAAGAACAACGACGTTAACAGGCTCATTTAGTTTATCCGCTCAGCCGAGGAACTGTTCGTAGTCAAGAAAGAACCGCCCGTTTTTAACGTTGTTCTTGCTTGTTAAAATCTTATTAGTGGGAACATGAAGGATTTGGCGATTGAAACGGCACTTGTTCTTGATAATGAGGTGTTCGGGATTCAATTGATGATTCAAAATGATAGAATTGAGGAGGCGGTTAAAGTACTACGCACGCTTGAGGCTAAGAAGTGCGCTGAGTGCATTATTCAATTCGGAAATGAGCTAATGGGCGAGAAACTGGTCGAGGACATCTGCAGCATCATAAAAGATTTATGCTTGGTGTATTAACAGAGCCCGGCTGACACACTCAAAAAATAATAAATCAAGGACACCGAGAAGGAGAAATACACTTATATTGAGTTCATGACGCAGAAGCAAACACAATTTGAAAAAACCGAGTGCTTCTGCAAAATCGACTAATTTGTCCATTTGTTCGTTGAGAGGAAAATGGAAATACACTTAGTTAAAATATTAACTGCATTGATTAACACCTATCTCCAGGATGAGCACTTGAGAGACCTCTAAATTTCTGATGTGTGCGTGGAGACCTATTTCGAGCTTTTACTGAAGCAGCTCTGGTACGCGAAGAAGAAGTTCGACAACTGCGACGACGTCCCGTTCGACGTGAACATTACGGACAAGTACATCGAGAACATGCTCCAAACGCTCTCCAACTCTAATTTGAAGTACAGCTACGACCACTTGCTCATTTTATTCTAAACATATGATCTTAAATCCTGTGTAATCCACACATTACAAAAACTGAATATGAAGCAAGAATGCCTCAAATTCTACGCACAAAACAACCAGTTCGAGGAAGCAATCAACCTCTACAAGCAAGCCGACGACGACCAGAAAAATTAATTATTTTCAGATTTACTCCAACTTGCCGTTCAAACGAAGAACTCAGAGAACGTTAAAAAAGTGCTAAAACTGTTCGAAAACAACCAGTCAATCTCAACCCTGAACATAATCGAACTACTCGTTCAGTTTGACCCGGATTAAACCTTAGAGGCCGTTTACGACTTCTTGAAGAACAAATTAATTATAATCAACGACCAAATGCTCCAAAGTTACGAGTCCTACACCAAAACGCTCAAAAATCTAGAGTAGACCAGGAAGCAAATTGAGGAGCTGAAGAAGCCGAAGCTGTACCAGCGCGCGCAATGCGCCAAATGTAATTTAGCCGTTGACCCACCAGTGGTGTACGTGAGGTGCGGACACTGCTACCACGAAAGATGCTGGAAAAGCATCAACACCACATGCAACTGCTGGGCACAACAAGAATAAAAGGACAACAAAATAGAATTCGAAGTCGACAGCTACAAAACATTCGCAGACGTACTCAGCGGACTAGCAGATAACCCATACATCAAAAAAGAATGAGCAAATGAATCAATATATAATAAAAAGAAAGTACACACGTACAGTAATTTAATGTTAAGTATTATATTATTAATACTTATATTATTAAAAGTACAATTTTGTTTTGCTTTATTGACTGAAAAATAATAATCACCAATTTAAAATTAAAAGATTCTTAATTTTGTATAATCACAATATACAAATATATACAATTTACATGAATTATGGTAATAATTAATTACATTATTGTATTAGAGTAGAGTCAACTATTATTCACTCCAAATGATATATACTATTGTCCTGTAACTTAACTGCTTCGATATTAATTCAACTGTGACATATCTACGCTAGTCAAGGCAAGCAGTGTTCGAAGCATGGCCTAGCAAAATACTTAATGACAATTAGAACCACATTTGTTAAAAGATCATAAATGGAAAAGAATTCTCTATTTCAATTTAAATAGGTACAAATACGTTTACAAGCACCACACTTTACACATTTGATGCTTCATCCGAAATGAAAATACAGATGAACTGCGCTGTTGCTGGATAATGTTTGTACGCAAGTATAAATCAGTTCAGTATTGCTATATTCAATCTGTACTTCCCATCCGACGATATAACTGTTTCATCAGTTGCTGGATCTTTGAGGAACCGAATTTTCGACCACCTTCAATGCAAATCTCAAGCAAAAGCGGTTGTATCTTTAGTATCTGGCTCTGAATCAATACTAGCAACTACAACACCTGTGTAAGAGTGTAGGTTATAGCCATCATCCGAGATGATGAATATTATGGCATTCCTTGGAACATAATAAATATCATAAATTCCATTCAATTTATCAGCCGCTCCCTTTAATTTACCATTATTTATGCAGCCAAACTATATAACTTATGTGAACTCATTGCCTTTTGTGTGCGCATCCCGTCCAGATACAGCTGTATGTATTGGTTTATCTCAAGCTTTAATACAAAATGAATTTCTGAATTTCATTGGCGGTTCTAAACACACAATAAGTGTTAGATACCAGGGGGCTCCAACTTTATTCAATTAGAATGTAAAATTCCTTTTTACTAGTGTTCAAAGCAGCCAGCCTCAGGATTGTTTTGCTTCATCAACGCTTACTTTCTACGATAAGTATTTGAGAGTGCTAGCGGATCCTGGTGCGTGCACTTAGTGCTCACTAGCTTACTTCGCAACATTATTTTCGTACGACTCAGTGTATTTGAGATTTGTAATGAATATTAACGAGGACTACACCGGATTCACTTATTAAAACGAGTACAAAGTAACCGACTACCATCTTGGAACCAAATTCGATAAGATGCTCACCTGCGAGATGATGACGGACGTGAACGCGTGTAAAACGCAACTGCCACTCGTATTAGAAAATATGAGGGACAACTCAACAAAAAGACTCGCGCTCGTTTTCAAGAAAAACGATGCCGTCGTTTACAAAGCGCTGTACACGCCAAAGATATCTCAGCCATAAATATAAACAGCCAACGTGAGCATATTTGATGAGAAGGTGTGCGTTAAGTTCCAGCCAGTAACAGATAACGAGTACATGAATGTGTAAATTGTATTGCATGATTTTAAAATAGATACACAAGTACTCACAAGTCTTTCAACCACCTCGTATTGTAGCAGTCTTAGCAGTGCGTAAATCAAGTCAATCAATAATATTTCGCAGTAAAAGCTACAACTTCAGGCAACGGCTACATTTGGTACCTAGGTTGTAACTGAAGTTCCAGTCATGCTCATTCAACAAGGAAGTCATCCAGTTTATATTTGGATTATTGCGTCAATTATTATTATATTATCGTCCGTAGCTGTGGTATTAACAGTTTAATGTTCAAAATGAAAGAATATGTTTTTACATTCTATTAATTTTTACTAAAATATATATAATGATAGGAGTGGTTATGATTACATATAGCTTCAATTAGTATTCATATGAAGTAAATGTGTTAAGATTAAGTTAGAAACATTTAGATTTATAAAATCATATTTCACTAAAATCAACTAAATAACTGTCTGAATAAGATTCTTATAGTATATTTGTATGAATGGCCTCCTCAAGCACGCCGTTCCATACAAAAATTTCAGAAAAAATATTTAATGCATCATTAGGTTGTTAAGTTTAATTTTCTGTGAAATTAGGTGCTTCTAGGTATTATTAAGTTAACTACGAATATATATGCTATAATTTTCTGTATTTTCGCTCTAGTTTTAGCATATCTTTTATCTAGTTGTTATAACAACTCATATAGAGATGGAAATTGTATAACATGATTTATTAACAAATTATAATATACTATTATTATTTACCACTCCAATCTATGGCTGATTACAACTAATATCTAAAAGTCGCATCAGCTACAGAATTAAATAACTTCGCTAAATAAATGAAATAATGTCATGAGAAAATAGACAGTTTAGCTTGCTATGATAAATTAGTTGAAGCTTACCGATTTGTTGTTTTGAAAAAATAAAATCCGATTGAATGTGCAACAAATGCAAAATATACTGCGGTTGGATGCATGTTGTACAACTCAAACTTGTCATCTGCATGTGCAGATCTTTTATAATTAATTATTAACGAGTTAGATATTGAAGCAGAAGCTGTTAAAGCAATGTATAAAAATGGATAATACACTCATTTTTACGTCTCTGTAAAATATAATAACCAATTATTTATATTAGATCCTGTTTAAGAAGTTGTACTAGAAGGGGACTGTTTCTTTAAATTCTTTATGTTGAACAAACAATAAATTACAGATATGAACAACGAAAGATATGCAAGTATAGATTTAGAGCAATTTGGTACAGAGTATGTCGACTATTTCACAACTAAAAAGTTAATAGCAGTTGATTTACCTACTTTGCGAGAGATGATGATGGACATTACACAATAAGATGTTACATCAATGTTATGGTAATGTCCCCCGTCATTTTCTAAAGATGATATTAAAGGCTATTTCGATAATTCAAAAATATTTTTAAGAGATGCAGCCTCAGAACTTTAAGCCCCGTTCTTTTACTTGCCTAGTAGTATTTTAATACAGCATCAAATAGTTTGGGTATCATTGTAAAAGAATTCAAAAAGGAATTTATTATTTGTGAATGAAGAGCATTTGACAAATGAAATATCATAAATGTTAAAATCAGCTAATTCTATCTTGGAGCTGTATGTATCATTTAAAAACGATAAGAAACTAGTTTCTACTGGAGATGCTGTAAAAATAGTTTAATAATGTATTTGGAGTGCTAAGTAGGCTGCAGGATTTGATCCTAGCCTTGACTTATAGTTTTCGTTTGATGAATACTATATGCTTTGTAGCTTTGAGCCAGGAACTAAAATTGATAGTAACGTAAAGTTTTAAATAAAAGATAACTTTAGATATTATTAGTAGTTTTGTCAGCATCCACAAGTTTTGTAGTAAATTTTGATAGCATTAACATCATTTTAGCAGCATATTAAGATTAATCCAAGTTTAAAATTAACAGCTGACAATTTTTCTGCGATTTAGAATATTATTTAGAAAGATTGGCCAGAACTTTGGTGGTTTGACACACCATTATTAGAATTGAATGAAGAAAAGCACGTTATAGGCATCCCCATTACTAGTTACTCGGAAGCTGAAATAATTCAGTTTAATAAGCAATTAGATGAATATATTGCTAATGTGAAAAATATAGTAGTAAATCCAAATTAATTTTATTTACAGGCACTGCTTCACAACGTTAAAATTTTAAGAATAGACGCCGATGACGAGAATGTTAGAAAGCACCAACATACAATTATTGGTTTATTGAAGTAAGTAGTGCATTAGAGTTCGATTGGTAAGTGCTTCAAGTGGCTTTGTGATAATTTTGGTTTGCATTCAATTGTAGTTAGCGGAGCAGCTTAAGGAGACCTACACAGTTGGAACATTATGAAGATTCAAGATTAATTTTATCACACAGACACGATATTAAATTTAACACATAATAATCTGTTCTTCAACGTAGATGATCGCATAATCCTGCGCGATCACATCATACAATAGTAATTATAGGTTCCTAAGTGCTACTCAATGAGCCAAAACATCTTTTAATAATAAAAAAGACGAATTTTCACTCACTAAACAAACATTCCAAAATAACAGTTCAAAAACATTCTCAAAAACGAACTTATTAAAATGCAATAAAAAGGAATGGAAACACTGCACGTGAATATGTTCTTTGATATCGAAACATAGAATCTGCTCACACAGTTCCCGCTCCACGAAGCTGCCATCGAAGTTCAAATCGAAGAACGAATCAACTTCAGAATTAAAAATATTATAATAAATAATAACTATATTTTACAAATGACAATCGAAACACTCAAAACAAAAGTTTGCTACGACCTGCCAAATCTTGACAACGCTGAAAAGGGAATAAGATATTTAACCAAAACAGACCCATCCGAAATGTCGGAAATAATCGACGAACTCAAATGCAACGGCGCAATCTACGAAATAAAGGGGAAATATATAGAATTTGTGCTTTAATGAAATAATTATTTAATACTAGTTTATATTTATCAATCATCTCATTTGAACATCGCAAGCGCGCCCTGTAAATGATCGACATCCTCAGAATAACTTATTTATTCTCTTTGTTGGTATCCCTTTTATACACCACTATTCATGAACTGCTGGGTTTGCTACTACCCTAATTTTGCTTTATTCAACAGTTGGTCAATTTAATCCATTACATCGTCTCTTGGCTCTGCGTTATATGTGTTTTATTATACTTATGCTGCTGGAATATTAACAACAGAAGATGAAATTTCAGGTTACACGGATTATTGCGGCCTGTCATATTATTTGAAGTCATATTATGGCCTTTCGTATTGAATTTATGATTGTGGCATAATTACTGAACTTGTTATTTCAACACTAGGAGCGAATTATGGAACAACTGGATCAATTTTCTGATTATTTTAAATATTAGACTAAAAGACATTTACTTTTGGTTAAGATTATGTTTGCTAATTAGGTAAATCAGCAAACTAATTTATTTAAATGTCAGTTTGTTTTTAAATATTAGGTTATTCTTCTTGTTTAAGCTCAGAGTACGGTTGATATTAATTCAGTTTATTTTGAATAAAATCGAAATTTTTGTACTCATTTTCAGGTTCTTTTTACACTTATTAAAACCCAACATTAACACCTGGGCCAATTATCCCTTCTATTTTTTACAAATCTTACGGAGATTATTTCTTGAATGATTTTTCAACATAATGCACTTTGTAGGAAGGTTTTTGCACAACTTACGTCGGAACTTCATACTACTCATTTTATTACTGATATATTGACAGTTGCTATTTCTAATTGTTCATAGGTGGTTAATCATAGTATTATTACTAATTTCTTTAATTTTACTATTGATAAGGTTATGCTTATACTGGTTATTAATATGTTTAATATTAAGGCTATTGATATTACTGTTAGACTTACTAAGGTTACTAATATTATGGTTATTACGAATATTATTACTATATTGGTGCCTGATATTGTTATTATTAAATAATTGGCTATTAATACTAAACTTATGGTTATTTATATTAAACTGTGGGCTAAAAGTATTACTATTATTGTACTGGTTGTTAGAAAATAGGTATTTGCACTTTTTATCTAGGTATTTCCTATTTGGTTTATTCATATTTTTGACTTTAATAATTTACAATAGGAACTTAATACTTTCCATTAACATTTGTTTATGGTTTTACAAATGGCTAATATTGCAAATTAGTTGGTTACTTGATTTAGGAAGTGTTATTTTATTATATACTTTAATTATATTGAATTGTTTAAATATTTTGAGGTTTAAATTAAGCTATATTTGCAGTTTGATACACTGGAATTTATTGATTTGTATATGTTTTTGAATTTTATTCATTTGAAAGAGGTATAAACTATTACTTAGGATCTTAAAATTAATTTAATGCTGGTGGAATCGTATTTGTTGAATTTTGTTATTAATTTTGAGGAGGAATTGCAGGTGGTATTCTTGGTTTATTATAGCTAGCTTATTGATTTTGGATTGATTATTGTGGATTTGCAAGATCACTAACACGTATTCTTCTTATTTCTATAGGTCTGCTTGAACTTGCCATATTAGATTAATTAAATTGTGACTGAGGTAGCGGATGTGGTATTTATATTTGTGATTTATATGGTTTTTGTTCAATAAATTAGTTGCCTTCTACAAATTACATAGAAATCTCTTTTTGTGGATCGTAATTATCACACTGTTACAGCAAGTCTAATGCAATACCGCTTTCGTCATTTGACTAAAATTGATATTGAGACTACTATTAAGGGTTGATAGTTTGTTAAACTTATTGTGCTGTTTATCTCATTGGCATGTTGTTCTGTTAGCTTTAATACTAAATATTTTATGGAGTAAACGCATTTCCTTATTATGCTGGTTTTGGAGGTGCGAGAGATGATTGTAAGCTACTTGTATCTGGTTAATATAATCTGACAGATTCCTAATCTTTGATTGTTTATTGCCTCAATTATGAGCTGCTTTACTCTTGTTATTAGAGATTCTTGACAACTTGGGTGCTTTTAAGATTGTTTTTAACTTCGAGTTCGGAGATGTCTAGGTCTCTGCTTGCTCCGTATTCGGTTTCTTTGAGGTTGTATTTCAGGAACAGTCCTTTTTGTTCGAGTAGAATTGCTCTGAGTTGAATTATTTTCTTGTGTAGTGGGTTTCTTTTGTTGTTTACTGTTTATTCCAGCTCGAATTGGTTATTTATGTTATCTAGGTATCTAATTGCGTGCGTGTGCGATTCTTTGGCTAGAATTAGTGCGTTTTCGATTACTTCCTTGTTTACGATTGCGAGTGCGTATGGAGTGAAAATGTCTGCGTATTTGTCCTACTTTATGTAGTGGTATACATTTGTAATGTTTATTATTCCGTCCACTCCAGCAAACTGTTTTTAACCCAGTGAAATGCTCTTGATCAATTTAATCAGAAACGGGTTGAAACTGAAACTGTTTTATGAAAATTAATAAGTTTACTTGAAGTACGCGCTCAACTACTACAATTTTCTTGATGCGTTTTCGTCCAGTAAAATATTCAAGAGCATTTAATAATTTTCCTGTTTTAAGAGGAGCTCCAAGTAAAATTAAAACTCCTCTGAGGTATTTGGAGCGTTTTTCAGCTGAATCAAATACGGCTGAGCAGAGGATTAACACAGCAGAGCAGATTTGTACTTGTAAATGGGCTAATTTAATTTGAATATGATTGAGGCGTGCGAGGCATCAATTATTTACTAGTAAGATATTAACAAAGTCTAGAACAAATCATCAAGAGGGCAGAAAACGGGCTTGAAACCCATAGCGCCGTCAAATAAACGCAAATTAGAATTAAACGTAAGCAAAAGCAAGGCGGGAAGCTGCGGAATGCTAGGCAACGCAGATAACTACGCGAAACCAAGCACCTTCAACAAATTACTGTACTTCTCCAAAATAACCTGCGGAATACTCATCTACTTCACAGATTGTATATCCCTCGAAAGAGCAAATAATAACGCAGCAACTATCAACAACTAATCCGGAACGTACTACTTTTAACGCAAATTCATCTCAAAATAAATCGATGACAATGCTATAATTTAACAGGCAGCATTGTAGTTATCTTCAAAATTCAACTGATAAATAGACTTGTCATAATCATCAAGCGAATAATATTCTAACTGCTTCAAAAAGTAAACCATGTTATACTTTTACAAATAATACTGTGAAAACTACTCTTAAAACAACTCGGCTATATACATCATTAGGGGATGATTATTGTAACTATTTACCAAATCCTTAAATTTCAAAAGCTAGAGCATGTTAACTTATACGCCAACGCGAACTTACATTATGGACATTTGAACAAATTTTAATATAATTTATTGCACTAGCTGTACCTGGAGCAAGTCAATTTGATATTATTCAGATAAAATCTATTATACTACATGAGATTGCTTAGATAAAAGCACAATAGCTTGTAAATCTGTTATTGAATGCATCAAAAAGCATATTAATTGAGTGAGATCTTCATAATTATATTTAGATAAATCTTAAGCAGCTGTTTATAGTATAGTGGCATTAATTGAAGTTTGATAAAATCTATCTGGGTGAATTACCAAACCTTACTTGTCGAATTGTAAATTTATTTCATAATGAATAAAAGAACTTTGAGACAGCTTCAATATTAGGTTTCTATTTTGGTTAATAACTAAATCAGTGTTGTTAGAATCAAAGGACTATATTTTAATCAACGAAAATAATGTTGGTGTTGAAAATAGAATAATAAAATCTTTGAATAAAATGGTTATTAAATTAGAATCAGCAGATTAAACGAATTTAATAAAGACTAATTATTATGTAGCTGAATTATTCTTTATAAATTTTAGTAAATTAAGTCTTTATAAATAAACTTTTTACTTAGTAAAGTTATCAGAACAAACAGGGGACAATTGCTTATCCAAACTTGTAAATTATTCTTCAGATTATTAGGTGAAATCAAAATACACCTAAAACAAGTTTTCATTAATTATAACTAATAAGCTTCTTCCTGTATTCAATAAACATTATTGCGTAAGATAAATGTCTTCTTGTTAATTTTACGGTGAAATTTTCTTTTATACACGGGATTTTAAAACTCCATCATCAATCAAAAGTAATTCTAATAATAATCTACCTTTTTCAATTTAAATATGTGAAATAATAAGTTCTTTATCTGGTTCTGTCATATGCTGGCTTTATGGAGGGAATATAGCAGTATATAGATTCTATCTACTTATAAAAATGTCAGTTTGTTGTTAAAACAAGCTCATAAGTTTGCATTTACCAGATTATTAGCTAAAATAATATTATAAATGTTCAGTTTAAATGTAACAATCTCCCATATCAGAGATAGCCAAGCAATTGCTATCTTAATCGGATTATAGTGTCAGGTCAAAGTTATTTTATCCTTTTTTAAGTTTTTTCAACGTTTTATTATCAGGTATATCAAATAAATCTCTAGGTGCCTTCAAATATTGGATTTTTGAATTTTGAACTAAAAGATAACAATTGTTAATAAGTTATATAATACAAGCATTATTATTTGGAGAAATCTAGTATTTTTTGCAAATTAGAGGTATTTTCGGCTTGAGTTAAAATTGATTGATTTATAAGTAAGGACGACTAGATAGTTCATTGAACTCTGGTTTTTTAAAGTCTATTGAAGTTTCTCTCAAAAATTCAATTAATTTAATAAAATCAGAAAGTTCAATGGCGTTTTAAGTTTGACTTAATGGTAATTGTATACAAAGTCGTTCCATAATTTGGAGTGGATGATTTGAATTATATCAATACAATAAAGCTATAAAGCTTATTGTGTTGAGTAGATAAATGAATTGTCATTTTAGAGTTCATAATCAAATAATATAAATATATAAATAAATAAATTGACAATCCTCAAATATAAAATAAACAATCATCACACACTATATTAGTAAACAAGTTTAAGCCACAAAATTAAAAATATAACGATTTGTATAAGACTTATAGCTCCACTAATTAAATTGATAATAGTTCCAGCTAAACCAAGTTTTGTTGTAGAACTAAATGAAAATGGAAACATTTGCATTAAAAGTAACTACACTACTGCACTTTCTTATCGATTCAATATGAATTTGCATTCGTAATAACAAAACCTCAAAAATGTATTTGTTCTTAATGATGTTCCTATTATTAGTGTATTTATTGCTGCTATAAATAACAGAAACATGACACGGGTGAAAGTTTAGTCGCTTGTTTAAAAAATAGCAATAAAATATGCAATCAATTGTAAAAGTGAAGCAATAGAAGATATTATCCACATACCTTACAAAAATTTATCAGAATACGTTGGAAAGGTATCACGATATTAATACCATTCTTTATCTTGTCTATTTTTCATAACTTCCAAATATATTTGCTATTTTGAACTCATTTCTTGAACTCTTTATGGACTCTTAGTATTAGCAAATTATTTAGCGGAAATAGAAAGATCAAATTTCGGTTCAATTGGATCCATGGGATCAATCTGAAGTTCCATATTATGAATGTTGAAGCGGGTATTAAAAATAATTGTGTCATATTTTTATTAAATTGCGTGGTCCTTCATTTAAAGTAAGAAATTACTGTTTCTACCAATAAATCTCAACTAATAAACAAAATTCTAATATTGTGTAAATATATTCTTATACATAGTGATTTATGTATATTTTATTCTTTTTCTCTCCTAAACGAAATTATGTAGAATTCGCATTCGCTAATTATGTCAGTGAACAAATCTGCGTGTTTGAGTCCTAAACCTTTATTTAAACCGCTGTATTCTGATTACACAGCCTCGATCGCTCAGTAATTATTATCCGGCATTTCTGAGCCCGTAATCGAGGTTCCTACCTAAATCAACATTCAGGAGCTGGTGCACGCGTTAATTCTGCAGCATCCCTAAATTTCTCACTTCAAGGTCCTTTCATTCAAAACAACCGCATCTTCCTCTACATAAAAAGTGCACTTTTCAACTCAGCTCTTAGCACAGCCAAACATAATCATTTAATCAACAGCAATTCTTCAAAATACGATAAAATCCATTAATTTGCTCTCAAAATACGAGCAAATCCTCTCCGTGTACAAATAAACGGTCCTTTTCATGAACAAATAAAATTCACACACCGAATTGAACGGGACAGTTCAAGGAACAGTTCTCTACGGCTCTAAATCCGCGCTCGCCGGCGCACTCACTCTCCTTTATTTTCTGCAGCAAATAAAAATTAACGCTGAGATTGTGAAAACAATGTATGAAGCTGAAAATAGAAAATTCAACTATTATTATGTGGTAATTGAGTACGGAGGAGAAAAATACGCTCTAGATCCAGCGATGGAAACGTACTGCGAAGGAGAGATTTTGTATTAGTGGTTCATGCTAAACAGAACGCAAATGAAAGCAAAGAAAACCGAAAGGCATGGGGAAGAAATAAAAGAACTGTCACACAAATACTTAGACTACTACAACACATACATGCTAAACGTAAACAAATCCAATGCTCAAGAAAGACTCGTACAACTGGCAAACAAAATATACAAATACAAAACAATCAAAATCAAAATGGAAAACGAAGAAATAAAAGACTCCTTCATCGCTGACCTAAATATACAACTCATAAAAACAGCACACCAAAAATAACTCAAATTCATTCACAAAATTACAAAACATTCTCAAATAGAAGATATCATACAGCCATATTACATTAAAGAAGAATGCAGTATCACAACACTAGAAAATTTTAA
>CAXDID010000315.1:0-51666 GCA_963988835.1 Hexamita inflata | reverse complement strand
TGTACTATTGTTGTAATAGAGAAATACAAAAAGATGAACTGATAAATGTATAACAATATACATTATTCGTATATAGAACGAACCGAATTAATTAATATGATATAGTTTAACTCTTATTCACATGAAATAATATTTATTATATATTTAAATGATATACTTAAATACATATTAAGATTGATAAACTGTAACACCATATTTTGATTGTATATTCTCATAAAGAAATAATGCTCATAGTTCTTATAATGCTCATAGTTCTTCTACTTCCGTTGCGATAACCTTAGGCCTCTTTTTGTACATTTGTTTGACTCTGCGTTTGATAAACGGAACGCTCGTAATTACAACGCAACTCGCAGTTGCAGCGCCAGTTATATAAATAACGCACAGCTTAGCTCTTTATTTAAACACAGTGGTGTCGTTTAAAAGCACCTGCTCTATTTACACCGTTTCGATTATTGTGTTTTCAACAACGACGTCAAAGTACCTCTTTGTCCCCTCCATTTATTCAATAACTTTTCTCTCCTCCAAATTCAACTTGAGTTCCATTCTGCGCCCGAATTCAACGTCTCTTTTTAACGTGACTGTTTAATTCTGAGCCTGAAAGTTCAAGTTAACGGTTACTTTCTGGTTCAGATTTAATTAGCAGTTTCTGGAATTTTGGTTCAAGTTGAGTTACAAATCGAAATACTTACTCGATATGAACCCAGAAGCCGAATATACACATGAATCTGTAACTTTATCCATTTTCTTGCTCACGGCAGCTACAAGCGCATCATTTCTGTAAAAGAGAACGCGGAAGTCGATTTGGTATGCGGGATCTTGAACACTTAACAACTTTGCGAAATCACGCTCACAATTCGCTTTGTCAGTGACCATCGCACATGTTAGAAGATTTCGTCCGTTTCTGAATCCAAACCCGCCTACTGGAACCGAAAACGATACCATTGGCTCGCGTAAATAATTTTGTAACGGTAAGATTAATAAGCTTTGTAGAACGTAAAGTGACTAAAATGTCGATAAAAAGCGAGATTAACATCTTATAAGCGTAATATAACCAATGAATATTCCAGCCACATACTGCTGATGAATTTGTAGGACAAAATGTTTAATCTTTGTCGAATTTACACGGATTTTTGTAACATAAACTATCGATACCAATTGAACACAAGTCTAGAGGTACTGAACATGAGACAAACAAAATCATAACTATTAAAGCAACAGCATATAACACATCTTCTTATCTCAATTAAATTTTAGCTACAAAAACCATTATAAGAACGGCTGAAACCTCAGTAATTATAAAGCAGTCAGTTATAAATGACAGGATTGTATTTACAGTATCTACAACAGTCATATGATTTTGAGAGGTGAATTAACTTATATTTTTGTATAAGTCAATAATAAATTGCATGTTTTACATTAAATGAAAAATTGAAAGATGTATGTATACTTTGCCAGAATATTGTAGCCGTATATTAATGTACAACGAAATTGCTCTCTATAATTTATAAATATATACGACAGTTATATACCCGACAATTTAAGAAACTTTTGTACATAGTTATTATGACTCATCTTGGGAAGAGCGTTGCTTATATTTCTGGCTAAGCTTATATTTCTAAACCGCTTTATTCTATTTCCATGGTCAATATTTAAAGCCTTTAGTATTTTGACAAATAGATTGATAGAATACAGGTTTGTGTTATATTAGTTGATATATAATTTGTTGCTTTCAAGAGTAAATGAGCATGAACAGGAAGAAACTGATTAAAGAGTTATGACATTGTTCCCTGCTCTAAACTTAGAAGCACTACGCGTTGCCGCTGATACGCTAGTCCCAAGATTCATACCAGCCATCCCAAAGATAGTTACAAAGATAACTTCCGAGGTCAACAATGTTAGTTCAAGTGCCGAACTAACTTAGGTTGTCTGAGGAGGCTATTCAGAGTGACAATCCTAGAAGATGAGGTATGATGTTGAGATTAGTTTTGAGGTAACGTTATGTGTAACTGAGTTTGGATTTGTGGATTGTCATGATTTATGAGATGAAGATGGAATGATTGAATTGAGCCTTAGTACTGATGATAAGGTTACAGTTAAGTGAGTCATTTTATTAGTTGATATATTAGTGCATTTCTAAATAAATTAGCTGTAATTCGAAATATTTATTAAATAATACATCGTGTATAAGACACCACTTCATAATGGGAGCGTAACTGTGTGTGCCTAATGTTGAATTATCTCCGTAGCAAATAACTGCTTTACAAGAAAAGTACAAGTCATTAACTGATTTAAATGAGTGCATTGCAAGCAGTGGTTTGGTTTCAATGCGTTGAGTGCTTGGTTTTGCGATTTAGAAGCCGAAAGCGGGTGTGTTTGATTCTGAAATGTACATCAAGGCTTTGTATTCATTGAAGCCTGTTATTGACCAGTTTTGTCCGGAGATTTCAGCTTTTCGCGTTCAGAGTCCTTGTGAGCCCTTTTACGGCAATTCTGAGCAGTACAGGTCCTTTGACGCGTTAATAGACGATTTCAAGTATTCCTCCTTTTACTCTAAGAATTTGGACCTCTCAGATTTTTTGTAAAAAATTGATTCCTTTGGCACCTATTTGATTTTCACGAATGCAGATTTGAAAATAAATCATAAGCTCCTTAAATCAGTGTATAAAAACGCAAATATTTTATTAATTTAGTTCCACTCTTCAAATCAATAATTTAACTTATTCAAATCCGTTCAGTTCAATTTGATCGAAGAAGTCGCGAGTACCGCGAAGAACCCGAATTTGGTTCGCGCGGTTTCCGTTTTCGGGGACCTCCCGGACGTTTTTAGGAACCAGTGAACGAGTTTTTTGAAATATTTAATTGAATATTTATTCATCAACATATTTATTCATAGACAAATGTGTTAACCCCGTTTTTTGATTATAAATCATTCAATTTCCAACGATACATTTTGAATACATTTTTGCTTATAAGGGAGTTGGAATAGGTAACTAAGATTAACTAAGTGACGTTATATTGACTTCTGATTATTTTGTTTCAAATTTAAATTATAACATAAATATATAAATATTACCCTTATAAAAAATGTTATTATAAATGTTTTATACTTTAAAAAATATATTATCTTATTAAAATTGAAATGTTACATATTATATGTATAATTACAATTTTATGATTTATATTATTCATTGCTATATATACATGATAGTTTTCATAAATATACAGTATTTATTATATTTGTGATGATACGGTTACAGTTAAGTGAGTCATTTTATATTTGCATTAACAAATTTAGATTTATAAATTTGTGAATTGTCTCTTGTTTATTAAAATGAAGTAACAAGAACTTTATCAGTAATCAGTTTTATGTTATTTATTTATATGAAATGCATCTAGGAAGTTAAGTCATTATATTGTAAATATTGTGAACAGTTATAATTACATCTCTTGTATCCAAATCTACAATTAAACATACAGACATAATAACAACATATAGTATATATTTGATGTTACTTAAATAGTAAGTTAGCCACTCCTATATTATGATATTTATCATCAATTCCTTCCAGAAATAATAGGATTTTGGAAACCTTATATTTGATGAAAATTTTAGCACTAATGTTATTGATGAATCCAAATGGACAAAAGTAGTTAATGAAAATTCACATATTGAAGAATTACAATATTATTCAGATAGTGACTAAAATGCATACATTCAAGAGAATTAAATGTATATTGTTGCGCGTAAAGAGTAACACGATAAATACATCTATACATCAGCTCGCCTGAATACCTAGGATAAATATATGTTCAAATATGGTAAATTTGAAATTATAGCAAAGTTGCCTGTTGGTTTAGGGACCTGGCCGGCGATATGGTTGTATTCTCGCGATGATACATATTAAGAGATTGATATAATGGAAAGTGTTGGAGTTACTCCGAATACTGTTTTCTTCTCAGTTCACTCAAGTGGAAATTTCGATGATAAGAAAGATCATCATGGAACTAGTAAAAAGATTAAAAATTTAGATTAATAGTTTCATAAATATTCAGTTGAATGGACTCCTTAACATATTTATGGATTTGTAGATGACAAAAAATATTTCAGCTTGAGGAAAGTTGATATTAAATCAAAGTATTGGCATTTTGATAAAGAAATGTATATTATTTTAAATTTAGCTGTTGGTGGAAACTGGGCCGGTTCTGGTGGCATTTGTTCAGATTGTTTTCCCCAATAATTTATTATTCAATCTGTAAAAGTATTTGAATATATTGGTTCCTTCACTCCAGATACGTTAAGTTTTACTAATATATGTATTCTAAGCATAGTATTAGGTATAATACTAATAATTATTATCGTTGCAATATTTTATGGTATATGCCACAATAATCACTAAAAATACACAGCATTACCTAATTAAAAGACTGAAGTGTGATAATACATATATTATAAATTTAATGTTTGTGGATTGAATAAAAGAAATGCAATGTTATATAATTCTATTAAATAATATTTTACTATAAAATTTATAAATTCCACTTCACAATCAATGGAACATCCTTCATTGTTGAGATACAAGCACGTTCCGTTTTGGTATCGTTACATTGTGAAACCATTGTATACTTTGTTGCTTCCGATTATGATTCCGTTCAAGCTCATTTTTGGTTTGACGCCGATAATTTTGTCTGCCATTTGTGATACGTTGTTGAATATGGGAACTGATCCAGCGAAGCCGTTGTCAAAGAATCGTTTGTTTTTGTATCGTTTGGAGAAGTACGTACTTTATCGCGTGGGCGCCTTTTTCTGTGGAATTGTGATTGTGCGCAAGGGCAAGCCGAATCGCAGTGTGCGTATGATGGCTGCCAACCACCAGGCAGCTATTGATATCTTAGTAGTCGCAGGTACCGGTGTTGATTCCGCCATTTCCAAGGCCGGCATCGCCAAGAACCCCATTTTCGGCCCGACCCTGCGTGTAACCCGCTCCTATCTCGCCCGCGCCGGCGCAAACGCCCAACAAGAGCTCCAAAAGAGGTTCGAGGGTCCCCAAGTGTTCCCCGCCATCGGGTGCTTCCCGGGGGGAACTACCACCTCCCCTCACGTTCAGCCCCGTTTTAGGAGTGGAACTTTCATGTACAAACCAAGTATTTAATTGGTCACCATTAATTACAAGAGCTACGAGAACCTGTGCTACTCCTCCGAGAGCGGTCCGAACCACATCAAGAACCTGATTCTGTGCCCACTGGCTATAGCCGAGATCACCTACCACGAAGAGGTTTACACCTGGAACGGATCCGAGAGCGCATAGGAATACGCGAATAGAATGGGAGAAGAGGTCGCCAAATTCACCGGAGGCGTTTATACCGAGTACAACTTCAAGGACTGCTTGTGGTGGAGCGGAAACGACAAACTAGAAGCTGAAGTGAGCGAAGTGTACAAGAGAGACCACGGATGGAGAGGACAATACAAAGACTGGAAACCAAGATGCCTCAAACTGGGACTCAACCCACTCATATGCTGGCCCAAGGAGAAAATTGAAGCACTCGAAGCCAAAAAACTCAAGTGAGAGAAAATATCACCTCATTTTTTTCATTTTTCTTGTTTCAACATAATTTATTATTTAACAAAATTATTATTTAACAAATATTATATAGATAATCATGTTATCCGTTTTAATTTTTTCTTTCATATAGGTAAAATTACCACATACAATAATTTTAGTCCTATTTTCAAATATAATTATGCAATGATAAAATTTTTAGAATTTTTTAATAAAACATAGAATCATTTCAAAATCATTCTATTAAGACATTCTGTTATAGGTTCTAATGCATATGATAATTACATTTATTGAGATAAACACAAATAAATTGAGATAAATGCTAAATTAATAGTTTAAAATAATTATTCATTCGTCAACTTTAGCTCTTACTTATCAGCTCCACGCCAATGATAGCATTATTAGCTGTATTAGGAGCATTTAAAAGAAGTTAATTTGATAAGTGCTACAGCTGTGTATTCCAAAGAACACCATCAGTTGCTGGATTGTTGATTGAAATCAAAAAATATTGTGTAAACAGTGATGTTGCAATGGTTACAGTATTTTATCATAAGCAACAGTTACTAAAGGAAAAGCTTAAAGGGAACACTATTTTAACAATAAAATATATAGATGATATAACAGTTATAATTGAAGAAGAAAACGCGAAGTATATCTTCAATAAACGCCCGAATAATGTCTACGAGCATAGACAGCGCCAAATTCTGATAATTAGTTCAGTTATAATTTTAATGCTTGTCATTTTTTGCATAATCGTCGGACTGATAGTAAAGAAGTGCAAGATTGCTAGAAAGAATAACGTAGTGGTTACACCATAAAACTCAGAGATTCCTTGTACTATTCTTTGACATGATTTCAACTTATAAATATCAGTCATTATGCGCCAGAGAATAATAATAAAATTTTTACTTTTTTCATAGCGATTAATTGTTAAAGCAGTTATATTTTCTAGTAAAAATAGTGACTAAGGCATCATAATTTCCTGCACATAGTTTTTATTGTTTTATTTATAAACCATTAACAGTTTAGTTTCTTTTAAATGTGCAAGACCTACCTGTACAGTGTATATTATTTATATTTAGGATATATTTTAATTGTTTTAATATTTACGGTTCTTTGTAACAAAACTGTAAACAATCGGTATAATCATGAAAACGAATTTCAAACTATTAGTTATTAATTTAAATGTCAACTCAGTTTCTGGGCGTAATTATTTTGTTGAGCTTTTTAAATGCCCCCGTTTTCTCTTCAAATATATTAGAATAGAATGGGAGAAGAAGTCGCCAAATTCACCGGAGGCGTTTACACCGAATACAACTTCAAGGACTGCTTGTGGTGGAGCGGAAACGACAAACTAGAAGCTGAAGTGAGCGAAGTGTACAAGAGAGACCACGGATGGAGAGGACAATACTAAGACTGGAAACCAAGATGTCAAACTGGGATCATGAAATAAATTTAATAAAAGGTTTATTTAATAAAAATCAACTGTAATAGAATCAACATTTACATTTATAAAACTATAATATTTTCATATGGGAGTATACAACTACAGTTCAAATAATGTAGGTTAATATACAGTAATTTTAGAATATAATATAGAAACTGTATAAATAACTGTCTGTTCATCTTATACTATTAAATTTACTACACTACATCATTGTACCCAATAAAATATGATAATTATTAAATGTTGCTAAAGTACATATTTTAATTAAATAATATATTTATATTGTTAACTAATTTTAATGTTCACACCAATGATAAATTTAATAATATTAACTATAAATACTAAAAATTAGCTTGAAAAATGTTACAGCTGCACATTTAAAAGAAACTAAACTGTAAATGGTTTATAAATATAACTATAAAAGTTGTGTTAAACAAATAATAATGCTATTGTCACTATATTTTACTAGAAAACATAATTACTGTAATAATAAATAAATAGCAATGCGAGCTTGACGGTTAAATAAACTAATGATATCACAGTAATAATAGAGCATGGTGACGTTAAATATATCTTTTACAAAAGATCAGCTAACACATTAGAATAGAAAACGCACAAAATAATAGTAATATCGTCGGTTATTATATCAGTTATTGTATTTATAACGGTTATGTCATTGTTTGTATCGAAATAGTGCAGTGTACGGAGCAAGAACAATATTAAGATCCTCCCAATGATTCATGTAACACCAAAAAATTCTGAAATGCATTGTACTAGAATTTAATATGATTGATCACATTCTATAACTATTAAATATATCTAACTTTAATTTTGATGATAGTTAAGGTCTGCCTAATTTCATGTTAATATCTTTACTTTTGTAACATTTCAATTCGAGATATAATATCATTTTGATGACCTTCTAATTTCTGTTCGTTTACCTTTCAATGATTATCTTTCACAGAACTTTTTTATATGTAGAATTATGTAGAAGACTTAGAAAGCAATAAAAACAGATACATACTTTTATCAACTTTTTGGTGATATTTTAATATGTTATTCATAGACATATATATGTTATAAATATATATTATAAAAAATTGTGGCTTCATATTTATTGAGATTTAGTAGATCAAAGTTGAAGTTTGTAGAAGTTAAAAGAATATATTTTCTGGAGTTTAGGTTTTGATGATAAAATGATTTGGTTTCACTTTCGTTCATTCTCTTTATTTGACTTGAAATAACTTATATTTGAAATAACTACAAAACAAGAAATGGGGTCGTTTAATTTTTATCAGTTTATTGAAAACGATTTTCAAACGATTTATGAAATCTTTAAAATGTCAACGGAGTTTCTGGGCGTAACTATTTTGTCGTGCTTCTAATGCACCCGTTTTCTCTTCAAATACGCTCTGAGAATGAAAGCTAGTATAAAGGACATAACAAATGCCACTCCGCAAACGGAGGTAATAATTACAATGTTGTCCTCTTTTTCCTCGTACGCGTCTTTTTATCCTTTGTTTATGTAAATGTACTTATGCGCGTTATAAGTTACTATAACCGTTAGATTTTAATCTTAAGCTGTTTCGTGAATGAGTGTTTTTTAATGAAAGGTTAAAATACCTGTATAAATTGTCGCGTCGTTGGATTAAATTTAAATCTAGCTCTAAGGAGCTGCGTTGCACAACATCTCTATTTTAACGTCCAATTTGTGCTTTTTCTACTTTTTAAAGCTGCATTTGATACACTGGCTGTTGGTTAAATTCTTTTGAAATAAGACTGCTACAAACACGAATATCATTGGAGCGGGAAATATACAAATTAAATATATAAATACTTATATATAAATACTTAATTAAGGTGTCCCATTTTGATTAAAAACCGTCGTCACGCCGGTTTTTGGCGTCAAACAAATCGCGGTTTTCAATCTCAGTCAATCAAAATACGGTTTTTCGACGGTTATGTTAATTATATAGTAATACTTAATAATACTACATTTTATTGAATATAATTCATTATATAACAGCAATTAGCATTATATATATTGTTACTTCATTCAGATAACCATTTATTTCATAAATATATTTATTTATATTCTATTACATAAGATATTTTAATAATATAAACTAATATGCTAGATATATGTTACTGTTTATAGGTAGATACAAGTTATATTTAGATTATAGTTCATTTTTTATGAAAGTGAAAATAAATGGCATATATCGTATATATGATCAATATGATCATATTATTCTTGTCTTTATCTCTTGTGGCAAGGTATATGTAAGAAATTTATTGATAGTAGTTTCAATATTTTTGTATTTCAGATAAACATCATATTTCTATAGTGACATTTTAGTCTAGAGGGTAGTACATAAAGTAGATATACCTTTGGTCGCTGGTTCAATTCCAGGTCAATGCACTTTTTAGCTCAAAAATAGGGAAAAATCCGAAAAAACGGTTAAAAACCGCCGTTGGTCAAATATGTACAGCCGTCATGAAAACCGTCGAAACCGTCGGTCTAAAACCGCAAAACCGTCGTTTTGGGACACCTTATACTTAATTATATAATATAGTTTTATAAACTTTAATGAATCATATAAAATTTATTGAAATCTGTGTATAATAAAACTGAAAGGTATATATTTCAGTTCAAGTAAAAACAAATAGTAATTATAACAATTATTCATATTCGATTCAATAACTATTATTATATGGCACATTTAGAGAGAAATGTGATTGTTTTCTAATTGATCATTGGTTAGAAAGGAAAGGAAATGTGATGATAGAGAAAAGGGTAGTATAGACGTAAGACTGTGATGTCTTCTTATTTTTAATACAGTATATAATATATATAAATATAGTCGCACGATAGCGACACACATCTTTCTCACTGTTCAACCAACAGTTATATAAACTTTTAAATTTATCATGGATGTAACTTGCTAAGTTAACTGTTAGTTTTGTTACAAATCGGTTTTGTTGTCTCAATTCTAGGTACTAATTATTCATTTATTGAAATTCATGATTTTAGGATTCTTAGTCAGCGCGTTGCTATTAGGTTTATATTATTATGATTCCGTGATTACTAAGTGATTACTGGTAAGATATTCTATATTTAGATTTTCAATATTTGTGTTGTTGCATTTGTGCACTATGTTATATATTGTAGCCACTCCAATGAACGAGGACAAATTAAACATGTTTATATAAAACCTGGGGAATAATATAGTGCAGTCCGACACTAAAAAGCAGAAGTTGTTCACAAATTTTGCAGGAAAGGTGTAAATTTACGAGTCAACGTATATTGACAAGTCATACATTTCTCAGCAGCGTGAAATTCACGATATACTGCGTTCGAAGGCGCAGTCAGACCAAAATAACATTCAATTGTAGCACGACCTAAAATTAAAGCAGTTACAGAGCGCGAACAAGTCCAAGTCTTCTTTCAACTCCTCATTCAGCTAATAATCAGTAAATAATTCATTTTACAGGCCAGTGTAGCGACAAATAATCAAGAGCGCAAAATCCCTTGAGCTCATGAAGCACTTCCCCTCTGAAACGAGTCTTTTGGAATTCTCAACGAGGGATTTGAACACAAGCGGTTCCAAACCGATTAAAAAGAGTTCCCTGAAGTGAATAAACTAGTTCACAAACTACTCAACCAGTTCAAAACTACTCAATAACTTATATTGAAGCTAAAAATACAGTTCATTTTTAAACAGTAAACAAAATACAAAATTAAACAATGCTATTATAATACACCAAACTTTACATTAATCTTGATTTAGGACAAATAAAAGCTCAAACGCAGCGGCATGCAGTGTAATTGTGGAGAGATACATTTAAAGACAGTAAATTAGAAATAATATTACAGATAATTGTTAGTAAAAATTTTATAACCGTGCCGTCTTTTTTGTTTTAGCGAACGGATTTAAAAACGTTCGCGCGAACGCGTTCGATTCAAAAAATATTTTTTGTTGAGGCTTTGATCAATGTTACAAATATGATGTCAAACATACCTCTTGTTAAAGTGATTAAACTATATTTTTAAAACATAGATAAATGATATTACAGCATTTAGCGCATTGTATTACTTACATTATTTAAGGTCTAGGGACTCCTGTTGACTGTCTAAGTAAAATAGCGAATGTAGTAAAATCTGTAGTGTAATTACTGGATTTTTAATAATACCACTATTATACAAATTTTTAACTCTTGAGAAAGTAAACGAATGAAAATTATATAATTCAATACTGTAGTTGTTTGTCTTGGCTCACTTGTTTACATATACATTTGTTATTATTTCATGAAATTTATGTGTGATTTCAAATAATTAACACACAAAACATTAACAAATCCACTTCAATGAAAGGTTAATTTAAAGACATTATTTGTTGATTCTGTTTTCATAAATTTTATGAATTACAAAACTTAAGTGCAATGCACAACGGTGTAACAAGCATACGAATAATTTCATAAACGGCAAGGAATAGTGAATTTGGATATCTGGGAAAATATATGAAAATATGGTTTTAGTAGTACTGTTTTAGGTGTAACTTCGAAAATACATGATTTCTATCATAATTCATGGACTAAGTAATTTTATGAAGATATTAACTTATATAAAAGTTAGATAAATTAGATTGTGTTCAATTCTATCCATCATTTAAAACTTAAGATTTAGTTAAACATGTAATTAAATAATTGAAAATAATTAATATTAACATAGACTTGCATTATTAAACTCTATATTAGTTCGTAAGTTACTTATCTAAGACTAATAACTCTCGATCATATTAAAGCCAACCATCGTCTCCGATCTGATCGGGTTCTTGCCATTTCAATCGATCAATTAAGTCAACGATTAAAAGACGAATAATTATTTATAATTTTGAAGCTACATGTATACTATAGACTTATAAACAACTAAAAATTACATAACCACTCCAACTTTGTCACTCCACTACTTTTGATAAAAACAGTACTTCCATTCAATATCTGTATGGTTATCAATCGTAGACTAACGATTAAATTTATAATCGTTATGATCGTCGATTATCGTATATTTTGAATTTTAATCGTCTTTTGGTTGGCTTTAGATCATATACATCTGTAACATTAATGAGTAGAGATTCAATATCTAATATAAGTTTAGATATTAATAATTCATATTATAAGTGCATCTAAAATACATCTATAAATTGTTTAAACTGTACCTATCATGATACTAATGAAACATGTACGAATTTTACGTATTTTAATCCGTATGATGAATTATGATTTATATATTATAATATAATATCTTTTATAACATCTAGGAATAGAGCAGACAGGTAGTTATTGTTGTTACATCGATGTATTATATTTTTAAATTATTTTTATTATTTTTCTTAAATTATTTATAATTATTTTAAGATATAATATAATATTAAAATTATTTGTCAAAATATTTTACCCACTTCAAATGATATGTTGTAATCTTTATTAAACATTAGACAAAAATATTTCCCATATTTATATTGAAATAAATTAAAATGTTTGTAAATTAATATCAAATTCAGATCAACAAGAATAAAACATCAACAAGAATATATAGCTGATTAAACAATGTTGGAAAACTAAAATATAACATCTATTCAATGCACGAAAATAATAACTTATTTGTCTTCTCTATAGATCTGTAAAAATGTATAGTCTCTTTATATGAGCGAATGTGAACTTATAATTGACGAAGCTCCCGTATTTACCATATTATCGCTAAAGCAATCTAAATTTAAATTTAATAATATAAATGTAGAGTCTATACATACATTAAAACTATAATAATGTGAAATCGAGGATATTTCTTTTATCAATTCTTTTAAAAACGTCAATCATATTAATTTACAATAGAATATAATTTGTGACTTAGATACTTTGTCTTAAATGCCTTAGTTGTCCTTTTTAGAACTGAGTCATAATAAAATTATAAATTGCAGCCCCCTTTCAAAACTAATTAATCTTAAACAGTTATACATAAATTATAATAATATAATGAATCTTCGATTTCTATCAGATCTAGATCGTCTTAAGGAATTAGAACTTAGTGATAATAAGATTACGGATTATAACTAACTGATTTATATCACAGGTTTGAAACATCTTTGGTCATTGAAACTCGATAATAATTTGTTACAGAAAGATTCAAAGATATATAGGACTGTGCAACGTATATTGAATCAAAAGGGCTGTACTGGCTTATTTCCAAGCTGTATCATCAATCTAGACAAAAACTATCGTTAATTATCTTGTTAAATATAATTATAAAAAGTAAATTAGCAAACACTCGTGAATTAAAATATAATAAAGTCTTAATCTACGAACTTTAACACAAAATTAACTGATCTATTTCAGTAGTTATTAATAAAACTTTAATAGTTTACTTAATATCATGATTGATATATTATACTAGTACTGTAAAATCCCGGCTAAGGTAGCCCTCGGAAATTTTTCTGAAAATCATGAAGGCTACCTTAACTGGGAACCAAATTAGATTATATCAAATCGTATTTAGAAGGTTATTAAATCAAATTATATAATTTGTTCTTTTTGATGTGAAAAATATTTAACTAAAATAATCTATATATGATATAATAGCACATATTAAAATATTATAACCACACTTATTTATATGAAATTAAGAATAGTATTATTTATATTTTATTAATTCAACTTTTAACATCATTTATTTAAGTAATATTTATTATAGTGCGGTTTTCTATTAAATAACAGTACATATTAAAGAATAAGCACTTCAAAACAAAATTATATATTCTTGTTTGGAGTGGTGTCATTATAAAATGTATTATAATAACTATATATTCAAAATATACAATATTTGTAAATATATTTATGATATCAAATTAATATATTGAAAATGAATCCATTTTACCCTAGTTTTGGCTGAAAATGCCAAAAAGTGCTCTAGAAAGCGAGTAAGGCTACCTTAAGTGGGAGCGGCCGAGGGCTACCTTAGCCGGAATTTTACAGTATATTAATTTGTTTTCGTTTCAGTGTAACTATGTGTGGATCTGTGGATTGTCATGATTTATGAGATGAAGATTGAATGATTGAATTGAACCATAGTACTGATGATAAGGTTTCAGTTAAGTGAATTTTTTATATTATGACATTATATATAAATGATCATAGTGGAGTGTATTCATAAAAATTATTCAAATTTCAGAATTATTACAAATATTAATATTATGATATCAAAAATATTTTATTTCATGTATTTCAACCTATTTTTAAATTGTTGAGTTTTTACTTTTATCAATATATAGTAATTTTATAATAATAATAGTTCACCTATCGATTCCATGTTTTATTTATCAATTATAATTAATTTATGTTATAATCATTATATTTTTACATTATAATTAGCAAATATTTATAAAGAACATAAATAGATATAATTTAATGTAAATAATTAAATTTTTAATATATTACATAATATTACATAAATGATTATACAATTACATGCAACGATTAAGTTTATCATTAATTTTAGTTTAAAAAACACAAATTATATGTAATCTATAAATCTAAATAACTATTTACTAAATCTTAAGTATTTATACATTTAAAGATTATAATGTCAGATATGTTCAGTAATATTTATTCGAATAATATCAAATACAATTAATAAATAGTGAATCAACATGTGTCATTCAGAAAACATTTTGATAAAGTCTTCTTTGAGCTGATTCTTAAATTCACCGCTGAGCTTCTTTTATTATTCGATGTATATTTCTTTGTTTTGGGCTTCGTAGAATTCTTTGAGTTGTTTAAGTAGCTTTTTCTTATCAAATATTTGGTCTTTGATTGGATAAGCGTGTAATATAGCAAATGATGGGAATCCGTTTTCTTGTGTTTTGAAAAACTTTTCATGTGCATCATGAACTTTTTTCTCTTCATCTTTAATTCTTTCTTGTGGATTCTTTTTATAATATTTTTCTAATTGCATGCTGTATTCATCGTTGAGTTTTTTGCATTAATTGTTATATTCATCTCTGACTTCTTGTGGGAGAGCTTTCCATTCTGCTCCGATGATGGTAGCTCTTTCAGTAATACTCTTTATAGCTTCATGCTTTTTCTGAACCATGTTAGAGAATAGCATGAATCCAGTTGCAGCCTTTGGTGCGGTTGGGCGTTCCATATATAGAAGTGGGCCTTTAATTTCTTATACTTATTATTGTATTTGTAGTTATATTAATTATTACAAAATCTATGTCCACTCCGAAATATGGAAATCTCCAAAGAGTGTGAGGCGCTTGAGACGAAGATTCGCGGTTTTTGTTCACCGCCAATTTATTTGAATCCGAAAACGTACGAGGACCAGGATTCGCGATTGTACACTGCTTTGGTGAAGAAAATAGTTGTGTAGGCTCCTCTTGACGCGCAGCAGATTTTGATCAACGAGAACGTGTTCACGTAGCTGTAGCACTTTAAGGACATGGAGTTTTACCAGACGTTGTACAATTACATCTCTCAGAACAAGAAGTTGATTTCTGCTTCATCTTATTTCACGCTCCTTCCATATGAGCAGTGGACGAAGAAATAATTCTGTTCGATGAAGATGCGAATTATTGGCGTCTTCGTTGACATAATAAAGTAAAAACTCACTTCACTCTATAAAAAATAAGCCCGCATCCTGTAGAAAGAGCAAGACGCGATCCCGAAGCCCGAACCCGTTCTCGAGGTCGACCAAAACATGGCCGGCTCAATGCAACCATACAATGGAGCGGAGCGCATCACTAAATAGTTTGAATCCAACTACAAACCCTTTTCCACTTCAAATAATAAACAAGAAACGAATACAGAAAACGAATACAGACAAAGTTTAACAGTGCACGACAAAACGGAATTCAAACAGAAAATGGAAGAGAAAATAAACGAGAGGGACTTCATGAAAGAAGCGCAAAACGCGAATGGAACTTTGGACTAAATAAATTTGATCAAAATGCTTTAAAGAATTGAAATGAAAATTGACGCGGTGGCCGCGAGAGTTGAAAATGTTGAGAACACCGTTAGAGGCCTTTGGATAGAAATACTGAAATGATTTTATATAATTAATGATTATTAAATGATGATAAAATGTAAAGTAATGAATAATGGTAAATAATAAGTAATTATTTATATTTCGTTCGTTCTTATATAATGACCTGTCTGTCTACGAAAAATCAACGAATATACAATAATATACATGTAGATTGCGTACTTCTTATTGAGTAATTATTGTTATTTTGTAGTTGTGTGTAAATAAACTATTGAGATGAAGTAAAATTAGAGAGACGTCAAGTTAGAAAGATACGTCTATACTCAAGTTGGAAAGTGTTGCTAAGGTAGAGTAAAAATTAACAATTCAAGCGAGTTAGATACTCTGTACTATTTTAAAATTATATTCATTACTATTCACAAAATATATATATGGCTTATATCACCAAAAGCACAATAACAATAAACTTTAAACCAAAAACATTAATTTGGTGTTAAGAAGTTTATCCAAGATTATTAGTAGGATATTGCAATTGGGTGCTATTATCCTAATAATCTCTATGATTATATTCAAATATCAATGTAGAGATTAGTTTAATATTATAATTATTGATGCTTAATACAATATAAGATTAAGTCACCACACCCCAGAATGAATAAAAAGCAAATTATAAAATGGACCGAAGAAGACAAAGCCAAATTAGTCGAACAAGTTTAGACGCACACGTAAAATAAGAGAACTTCCTGGAATTAAGTATCACTGGCTATGAACAGAACTCCAAATCAGTGCAAAACATATTATACCATCGTAATTAAATAATTAGAACCAAAATAAGTTAATATGAAGTGGGACCTTGATGAATTTATTCGTTTAATAACTACGGTATCGATTTACGGAAAGAAATGGGAACTTATTCGGAAACTAGAATTTAATAACTATACAGCTGAATAACTTCGTCAAAAATACTTATTTTTTGAAAACAAAAAGAATATGAGGGCTAAACTTATTGAAAATATTACAAAGAATAATGATGTTTCTAAAGCCCCTGAAATATTTAAGAAAAACATTGACTACTTAATGGATAAAATCAATGGGGCAGAAAATAATCTTTACAACATAGACTTGAAGCTAGTAGAAAAGGCTTTCAGTATGAATAATGAATAATTTGACATTAAGTAACTATTTTTAAAAATGTTTGAGTTAATGAAATAAGACAAATAAATTTGAATTTTAGATTACGCTAAAATAATAGAAATCAATTTAAATAGAATGAAGATTTTTATTTTTTATTTTGTTTTACTAAATGATTAATTACTACTACAGTTGTATATGATTTAACAATAATATTTTAACATGTCTTTATGGAAAATAACAGTAACCAACAAAGAAAATAACAGCACCAACAATATAATTTAAATTTAATATACAGAACCTCGAATTGAGACACCCACTTCTTCACTTACAGACACCCTATGTGCTCAGATACAGACGCCTTCGATTTTTTATAGTAAAGGTGCCCATAACTGAACTACAAAAGGGGGTTGTAAGTGAATTTAACATTGTAAATCTCTTTTGTATTTACTAATTTTTTACATTTTCTACAATCGTCATTTATAATATCTATGTAATATAAAAGAAGACATCACTCCGTAAATTACGTCTATACTGGTCACCTATGTAATATAAATAATAATTAATATTTAAATTAATATTATTGAAGATTAAAAATTGTATTTTTTCACTTCCTCAAATGAATAAAACAATAACAAAATGGACAGATAGTGATAAATAACAACTTGGTTAATTGGTTAAATAATATACCATTAAAAACCGCACAAACTGGATTTAAATAGCTTAGATCATGAAACGAACTCCAAATCAATGCAAAACATATTACTAAGTGGTGTTGGGCCAACTCAATTATAAAAACTGCAACATGCAATGGCATGCGTCAAAGTGGATATAGTTTGTGACATGTGTAGCAATTTATGGTAAAAAGTGGGAACTAATTAGAAAACTTGAATTTTAAGATTGTTCAGCTGAATAATTGAGGTAACGATATTTATAATTCTAGAATAAAAAACAATATCGAGCAAACATAGCGTTAAAAATGCTAAATTGCGAATAAGTTAATCCTAAAGATTTTTCGTAGTAATCAATAGACTTTTTCAAATATCTTTATAAAATATATTTCAAGTGCGAAAAACCTATATAAAATATGGACGAAATAATAACGCTGAAAATAATGAATTTAAATGATGAATAAATTAATGTCAAATAAGTTATTTAAAAAATATATGATAATTTGCCTCCGTTATACAAAAAATAGTGTGATGATTAATGAATGATATTAGATGCTACTTAGGTTTATCAATATACTTTGTATTTATAATTCACGTGTAATTATTTATTGTCTACTTTTATTTACGTAATACATGTCGAACTGAAGAGAATAATATCGATAGAAGATCTCAAAACGTTTTGGCTAAATGTAGACGAAATTTATATTATATTTGTTGGATAGTTATTTGACCATGTCATGTGGGTATTAACAGTCTAACGCTGTGTAATTATTTTTTGTTTGCGCAAGCTAAATATTCTGATCTTATGATTGTAATTATATTTCTAACAAAGTTATAATTAATCCACTCCAATGCAAGGAATTCGTTCATTTTTATTTAATCCATCTACTTCGCACGCACCTGATACATCTACGTCTCTTTAGTCGGAAATATTGTCTTTGTAGCAGAAACTTGATCAGCAAACCGCACGGTTGTACTAAGCTGATGAAAACTACCTAGCCATGTAGAAGTAGTCAAAGTAAACTGTTTCGGACTTGAAAGCTGCTACTTTCGAGTTAAACGAGGCGAAAAAGAAAATTAGAGAGCAAGCATACGAACTTGAGACCACAAACGAGGAGCTCACTGATTTCAAGTAGAAGGTGCAGTCTTTGGAGGTGCTCAAATTTGACTACGCTGAGCAAGTCGATGATTTGAATGTGAAGTTGCTTGAGTGTCAGGACAAATTGAGGGAGTACGAGCTCAATTTTGATATAAAGTTCCAGGACGAGCGGGCTCAGATGAACGACCACATTTAGGCGCTCGAGCAGCATTTTCAGGAGTAGTAGGCGCTCATGCAGTAAAATTTTGAGAAGCAAATTTAATAGAAGCAAGCTGAAATCGACTAATTGCAAGGTCAAGCAGTGTCAATGCAGGAGGAGAACCGCGAGCTAGCTTCCCAACTATCTGAATAGCTGTAAAAAGAGCAGGAACAGACGAATCTCCTGAATTAAGCGTACTAGCTCTACAAATCAAGGAAGCAGCCCGCACAGATCCCAACCGAGTTCATAAACACAATTCAACAGACCCTGAGGCAAATGGAAGAGGAACTGAACGATCAGGACATGGAACTAATGCGCGTTCAGAAAGAACAGAAGAGAATTGACAGCCAATTACAAGTCTTCGCAGCGAATTTGGAAACGAGGGAACCAACTGGAGCAAAAACGTTCGCATATCTAAAAGAATAATTAACACAGAAAACGGTTGAAAATATGTAGTTGACTTAGAAAGTGTAAATGGCTACTAAGGGATATAGCTTTGTTGGAGCGGAAGTGCAGAAAAGTGGGCTTGGAATCGGGGATCTGCTGTCGAGGATTAAATGAGAGAATAATATTAATTAAATGATATATTAAGATAATAAAATAAAATAAAGATACAGTGGTGGGCCCTCGAAATGCTTTTTTGAATTAGGAAGAAGAATGAAGTTTATTATTTGAATCTTACTTATATCACTGCCCGGCTCAATAATGAGTGTGTTCTCCCTCCTCATCAATACACTCATTAACTCTATTTACTATTGATTTGTAAAGTGCTTCAATCACATCAAGGCCTGGTTGAGCCTTGGATAGCTGTGCTACAATAATTAACGTATATAACTCTGTATATACTTCAATAATAAGTTTCAACTTTACCTAACGTTGTATAATTTAACAATCAAGAAAATTGATTTCTCATTATGAAATGGAAGTGGAAGATCATAAGTAAAATAACTGTTGTTTTAGAGTAGCATCAATATATTATTTAATGCTGGGCCCGACTAACCCACTTGATTCCATTCTTCAAGAAACAAAAATGCATTCATTATTTGAATATTGAGAATGAAAGCGACTGTAACTACCTGAATTATAATTCTAATTAAGCGAAGTACCAATACTTCATCTTGAGCTCCCGGTTGAGATTGAAAGAAAAAGTCCTCCATTGTTTTTCGTGATTAAGAAATACCTAAAATCGTTCAGATTGACCCAGTTGAAGATGAACACCGAGGTCCTCTGCAGGTCCAGTGCTTGCGCTACTAGTTATAAATTACATATTGCGTCCGTATACCAATCATTGGATCCTCTTATTCTTTTCTCCAATCAGGCTTAACTACCATATATTTTCGAGATAAAATCTTTCATAAATTAGTTTTGTTGACTAAAACGTAGAAATTACACAGGGACATCTTAAACAAGTGATATAACTAGTTCAGATTGGTACAATATTTTATGAATTCATCCGTTGGACCCAGAAATGAAGAGAATACAAACGCTTCAGAACTGCCTAAGTTTGTTAAGTGAATTAGTTGACCTTCCCTAAACATCTTCTACCGCGTTTATTTTTGTCATTGCCGTCCTTTTATTGCATGTGGTAATTTCTATTTTTCCTTTTTGGAATATTAAATACCGACTTTGAATAGTCGATTATGGTCTAATACGATCGAAATCATATTTTTGGCCCTCTTGTGTTAATGAGTAGTTCATGAATAATCTCCAACTTGAGATTATTTATTGGAATTTGTCATCCGCATTAGAAGTGGCAAAATATTTTAATATATAATTACTCACATAGTAAACAAGAAAAAGCAATTCCACCTCCCATAACTGTAGAAGTTGATATTATAAGAAGTTGATATTCCCCTGATTCTAGTTATGACATATTTATAATATGTTTATTACCTCAAAGAATAATAGACTGTCAATTAGAAGTATTGGTGACGAAGGAGCAAAAATATTTGAATAGTACTGTAAAATCCCGGCTAAGGTAGCCCTCGTCCGCTCCCACTTAAGGTAGCCTTACTCGCTTTCTAGAGCACTTTTTGGCATTTTCAGCCAAAACTAGGGTAAAATGGATTCATTTTCAATATATTAATTTGATATCAGAAATATTATTACAAATATTGTATATTTTGAATATATAATTATTATAATACATTATATAATGACACTACTCCAAACAAGAATATATAATTTTGTTTTTAATATGTGCTATTATATCATATATAGATTATTTTAGTTAAATATTTTTCACATCAAAAAGAACAAATTATATAATTTGATTTAATAACCTTCTAAATACGATTTGATTTAATCTAATTTGGTTCCCAGTTAAGGTAACCTTCAGAATTTTCAGAAATATTTCCAAGGGCTACCTTAGCCGGAATTTTACAGTAGAGAAGTACCTCAAAGATACTAGTAGAGAAAACGGTTGAGAATTGGGGATTTATTGTCAATATGAATTAAATGAAAGAATATTATTAATATATAAATATTAATTAATAGAATGTTGTATTAGTAGTTTATGACACATAGGTATATTTATATTAAAGAATAATTGACTTAAATATGGTTGAGAATATGTAACTTAGAAATTATAAATAACTAAGAGTAAAAACAAGAACTATATATTTATTAATCATTCAAATCCGTATATATTAAGTTAGTATTCACAACTTTAAAACTATTTTGTTAATTCTTATAGTTGCTTATATTTGCTTCGATAAATTTAAATAATATTTTAGAACTGATAGCATATTTATTCTTTTTATATTCTTTGTTCATAACCTCCTTCTTTCTTATTCAGAGCCAAAATAACATTAACTTGTGCAATTAACTTATTAAATTCTACTAATTCAGGATCATGAGTTCTATTTTTGAGATAATTTAACAAGTTATTGGTACAGGTTTTACTGTATATTTGATAACGTGATCTTATTTTATAATTTTGTTGTTTAATTTCAAGATGTTATATTTAATTGTTTTATAGTACAAACGAATTGATAAAGTAATATTCCAGGTTTTAACATTTAAATATCATAGTAGCATCAAAATTCTCTAAATAGTTGTAAATGTTTATATTTGTTAAGTAGTTTGTATTTATACAATTGAGAGTTCTGCATTGAATATTAGTGAGGTTTAAAGTTTGTATTTGAAGAGTTTTGAGCACCTGAACGCGTTTTTCTCCGAGCTTGTTCGATTCCAGGTTGAGGTCTTTGAGACTCGGAAAGAGCGTTAGTTAGCTGATGTCAAATAGCTTATTATAGGACAAATCCAGTACTTCTATCTTTGCATTTGTAGAAACATCATCGTAGAACAGCTTGCCTATCTTGTTGTGACTCACGTTTAGCTCGAACAAACAAGGCGACAAGGTGAGGTTATCTAAAGACTTCAATTCGTTGTGTGAAACGTCAAGTTTCTGCAGCAACCTAAAACTGCAGTCTACTAAGTCTGAATTCTTGAGTTGGCTGTTTTTAAGTGTGAGTTCTCTTAGTTATGTTAGATCTTGAAGCTTATATACCTCAATAAAACCACAATCGTCTAAATATAGATTTTTAAGTTCTATTTACTGAGAAATACTGTATTTATCGTTATTACTCAAAATATTTCCTTGTACTTAAAGTAACTTCAAGTTCAAAGATTGTAGGAAATCAAAATTGAAAATTATATTCCCATCTATTATCAAATTCTATAGCTTTTTAAGTTTATTCAGTGGTTTAGAATCTTTTAAAATGTAATTTTTTATTAATAGAGTTGATAACATATTACTTTGATCATTATCATTTAATATACTGAAATCAACTTCAAAACCATTTATTTTATAATTATATATTCTTAAAATTTGTAATTTATTCATGTAATCCCCTAAAATGATTGATTAATCGATATTAGTTAAGTGTAAGCTTTAAATTTAGGTTTCGCTATTAATTTCTATAAAATTTGAAATTTAATGTTTATAAAATTTATAATCAACATTGTTTATAGTTAGCTTTTTTATTTATCTTTCAAATTAATATAAATTAAACATAAATAATTTTGTGAAGTGGGATACATAATTTATGTTAATTCTTCATTTAGTTTTTATGTCCCAGTATATAATCTTACAAGTATATACATTAAAGTTAAATAATTATAATATATAAGCGAAACATATGGTTCTCGCCATATTTCCACTTTAAAATCTGATGATACGTAGGATAATCATTCATTTTATTAATTTATTTTAAATTACTTTCATTTAAATTCAGAATAAATCGTCGAAGTTCTCGAGTTCGTCCCTTTTTACATTTTATTTCTTCTCTTTTGGTTTCGTTTTCGGTTCCTCTATTTCCACTCCTTTCAACAATTCGTTCAATTCGTCGTCGCTCAGATTTTGTTCGAATTGAATCGAAGTTTATTTGGGATTCTATTTAGTTTATTTTGGTTTTAGATTGTCAAAAAGCTCTAAGTCGTCGTCTTTTATCTCGCTCAAACTTTAATCGTTTTCTTTACTGTTTTCAGGCTACATAATGTCGTCCATGTCGTCGTAGAAGTTCTTCTTCTTTTCCGGCTTCTTGGCGGGCTCGTCCTGCATCACCTCCAAGTCGCCCAGGTCTTCGAAGTCATCGATGTCGAAGGCCTTCTTCTTGGTGTCCGCCGCTTTCTTCGGAGAGTCGTCGAAGGCGAGGTCGTCCATGTTGTCGAAGCCGTCGTCCTCCGGTTGTTTCTCGCCGCTCTTTTTGGCTTGGGCGGAGTCTTGGCCGAAGTCGTCGTCCATGTCATCAATATCATAGAAGTTCTTCTTTTTCTCGGGTTTCTTGGCGGGTTCGTCTTGCATCACTTCCAGATCTCCTAGGTCTTCGAAGTCGTCCAGGCCGCTCGGTTTCTTCTACGCACCTGGTTTCTTGTCCTCTTGCACGAGGTCGCCCAGATCTTCCATATCGTTGTTTCCAGCCGCGTCTCCATCGATGTCTTCGAAGTCGTCGATGTCGAACGCCTTCTTCTGCTTGGGCTGTGGTTTCTTGGGAGAGTCCTCGAAAGCCAGATCTTCCATGTTGTCGAAGCCGTCGTCTTCGGTCTTCTTGTCGGTGTCTTTTCCGTTGGACGCAGCTGCGTTCTACATGAGGTCGTCGTCCATGTCGTCGTAGAAGTTCTTCTTCTTTTCCGGCTTCTTGGCGGGCTCGTCCTGCATCACCTCCAAGTCGCCCAGGTCTTCGAAGTCATCGATGTCGAAGGCCTTCTTCTTGGTGTCCGCCGCTTTCTTCGGAGAGTCGTCGAAGGCGAGGTCGTCCATGTTGTCGAAGCCGTCGTCCTCCGGTTGTTTCTCGCCGCTCTTTTTGGCTTGGGCGGAGTCTTGGCCGAAGTCGTCGTCCATGTCGTCAATATCATAGAAGTTCTTCTTTTTCTCGGGTTTCTTGGCGGGTTCGTCTTGCATCACTTCCAGATCTCCTAGGTCTTCGAAGTCGTCCAGGCCGCTCGGTTTCTTCTACGCACCTGGTTTCTTGTCCTCTTGCACGAGGTCGCCCAGATCTTCCACATCGTTGTTTCCAGCCGCGTCTCCATCGATGTCTTCGAAGTCGTCGATGTCGAACGCCTTCTTCTGCTTGGGCTGTGGTTTCTTGGGAGAGTCCTCGAAAGCCAGATCTTCCATGTTGTCGAAGCCGTCGTCTTCGGTCTTCTTGTCGGTGTCTTTTCCGTTGGACGCAGCTGCGTTCTACATGAGGTCGTCGTCCATGTCGTCGTAGAAGTTCTTCTTCTTTTCCGGCTTCTTGGCGGGCTCGTCCTGCATCACCTCCAAGTCGCCCAGGTCTTCGAAGTCATCGATGTCGAAGGCCTTCTTCTTGGTGTCCGCCGCTTTCTTCGGAGAGTCGTCGAAGGCGAGGTCGTCCATGTTGTCGAAGCCGTCGTCCTCCGGTTGTTTCTCGCCGCTCTTTTTGGCTTGGGCGGAGTCTTGGCCGAAGTCGTCGTCCATGTCGTCAATATCATAGAAGTTCTTCTTTTTCTCGGGTTTCTTGGCGGGTTCGTCTTGCATCACTTCCAGATCTCCTAGGTCTTCGAAGTCGTCCAGGCCGCTCGGTTTCTTCTACGCACCTGGTTTCTTGTCCTCTTGCACGAGGTCGCCCAGATCTTCCATATCGTTGTTTCCGGCCGCGTCTCCATCGATGTCTTCGAAGTCGTCGATGTCGAACGCCTTCTTCTGCTTGGGCTGTGGTTTCTTGGGAGAGTCCTCGAAAGCCAGATCTTCCATGATGTCGAAGCCGTCGTCTTCGGTCTTCTTGTCGGTGTCTTTTCCGTTGGACGCAGCTGCGTTCTACATGAGGTCGTCGTCCATGTCGTCGTAGAAGTTCTTCTTCTTTTCCGGCTTCTTGGCGGGCTCGTCCTGCATCACCTCCAAGTCGCCCAGGTCTTCGAAGTCATCGATGTCGAAGGCCTTCTTCTTGGTGTCCGCCGCTTTCTTCGGAGAGTCGTCGAAGGCGAGGTCGTCCATGTTGTCGAAGCCGTCGTCCTCCGGCTGTTTCTCGCCGCTCTTTTTGGCTTGGGCGGAGTCTTGGCCGAAGTCGTCGTCCATGTCGTCAATATCATAGAAGTTCTTCTTTTTCTCGGGTTTCTTGGCGGGTTCGTCTTGCATCACTTCCAGATCTCCTAGGTCTTCGAAGTCGTCCAGGCCGCTCGGTTTCTTCTACGCACCTGGTTTCTTGTCCTCTTGCACGAAGTCGCCCAGATCTTCCATATCGTTGTTTCCGGCCGCGTCTCCATTGATGTCTTCGAAGTCGTCGATGTCGAACGCCTTCTTCTGCTTGGGCTGTGGTTTTTTGGGAGAGTCCTCGAAAGCCAGATCGTCCATGTTGTCGAAGCCGTCGTCTTCGGTCTTCTTGTCGGTGTTTTTTCCGTTGGACGCAGCTGCGTTCTACATGAGGTCGTCGTCCATGTCGTCGTAGAAGTTCTTCTTCTTTTCCGGCTTCTTGGCGGGCTCGTCCTGCATCACCTCCAAGTCGCCCAGGTCTTCGAAGTCATCGATGTCGAAGGCCTTCTTCCTGGTGTCTGCCGCTTTCTTCGGAGAGTCGTCGAAGGCGAGGTCGTCCATGTTGTCGAAGCCGTCGTCCTCCGGCTGTTTCTCGCCGCTCTTTTTGGCTTGGGCGGAGTCTTGGCCGAAGTCGTCGTCCATGTCGTCAATATCATAGAAGTTCTTCTTTTTCTCGGGTTTCTTGGCGGGTTCGTCTTGCATCACTTCCAGATCTCCTAGGTCTTCGAAGTCGTCCATGATATATTCTTAATTATTATCAGTTATTTGTTATTTGTTATTGTCATTTAAATTGTTTGATGGTTGTTTTCTTACTCTGTTGTTAAAATAATCAATATCTTCTTTGATTTATGCTTCTGATTAAGAAGGAATTTATTACAAAAATTCTTTTTTGTTTAAATCATTTAATAGTTTTTAGTTAGGGTCGGCTTTATCACCGGTAATAATTTATTCTTCAAAGTCGTCTTCTAAATAAAACTGATTGTCGATGTTATCTTAAATAATCGTATCCATTTTAGACTCCTATACACTAATCGGTTGAACACTATCTATGATTTTAGAGTTCTTTTAACCAGTTTCATGCAATAGTGTTTTTAATGTTTTCTCTAAACCAGATTTGGACAAAAATTGTATTATTTATTGAAGCTTTTCTTAGTCAGCGATTTAAACGGGTTATGTATCTAATTGTAAAAAGGCACTTGATAGTATTTCTGCTTTAATTTAATTTTTATATGCGCTGCTATCAAATTGTGCTTTTGCTTTAGCGAACATATCCTGGTAGCTCATTTTAAAGTGGAATGCTGTAAAAATTTCATGTAATATTACAATTTATGCACCTTTACATATTCCCCACTCCTCACATGAAGCCAGACGTGAGTAATAAGGCTCCGAATAAGAATCCGAAGTAGTACAAGAAGTTTCAGACGCAGCGTGAGCGCAAGATGGAGCGGATGCACGTCCCGTTGAGTGAGCAGCTCAAGGGCAAGGAGCGGAAAATCAACACGCTCCTGCGTAACGAGCCCAATTTCCTGGAGAAGGTCCTGCGTCAGGTTGAAAACGAGCAGAAGTAAAACACACGAACGAGCAATTACAACTCCTTCAAGAACAAAACACAGGAGCTACCAGAAGTACCTGAGAAGCCAAAACTTAAAACGAGAGCCGAGCGCGAAGAGGAAAAACAACAAAAACTGAAGCAAAAAGAGGAGAAAATCGCGAACAAAAAGAACGCCCAGAAGAAAAAATGCGCAAGAAACGCGAAAGGGCAACCGGTCCAGAGCAAACTCGTCGGATTCTTTTTATAAAAACTGTAAAATGAAGTGCAAAAGAAGTGACATTTTTGATTTAAAGAAGACATTTTGGAAACGTGAAAATAATGTACAATGCAATACATTAACTAAAATAATTATAATACAATAGTTATTAAAAGAGCACTAATAATGATTTTTACATATCTATTTATATATGTAAATGTATATTGAGTGTTGTATGTTCGTAATGAATATACATTATATTTTGAGACAAATAGGAAAGGTAATGCTTTGAAATAGAACCATAATTATAATATGATAAAAATTAATATATGCATTAATAATCACTTCACAAATATTAATGTTCAACTTTAAATAAATAATATATTATGAAAATGAAGAAAAAATCGTAATACCAGATTGGAAATATTAAGAAATAATAAATGGGAATATTGACTTACTGGAACTGGATAAACAAAAGAAAATTAAACATTTATAGTATTCTAATATACATTAATCAATTATTATTCCAGATTAAAATGTAAATTTGTTAAATTTATAAACTTTATGCATACTGAAATATGACAAAAGTCAGTTTAAAGTAGATTTAGATCTTTAGAAAACAAACTAAACAGTTCTAACTCTACTTATAGAGAATTTCAGTATTAAAGACGAAAATGCTTTGCTTAATTTTTAAAAATTGCAAAATTTAATTATAGAAGGAACTGATTTCAAAGACTTTGGTCTATTACTATAATTTAATTTGAACTATCTTCAAATCAAAAATAACTCAATGAGCTTTCAAGACAAAAGAATAATAACGCAAATATTTGGACTAAAATAGTTATATTTAAACTAATGCGGATTTAATGAGGTTTATTTACTCCAAGATCTTACATAACTAAGAGAACTCACACTTAAAAACAGCCAACTCAAGAATTCAAACTTCGTAGACTGCAGTTTTAGGTTGCTGCAGAAACTTGACGTTTCACACAACGAATTGAAGTCTTTAGATAACCTCACCTTGTCGCCTTGTTTGTTCGAGCTAAACGTTAGTCACAACAAGATAGGCAAGCTGTTCTACGATGATGTTTCTACAAATGCAAAGATAGAAGTACTGGATTTGTCCTATAATAAGCTATTTGACATCAGCTAACTAACGCTCTTTCCGAGTCTCAAAGACCTCAACCTGGAATCGAACAAGCTCGGAGAAAAACGCGTTCAGGTGCTCAAAACTCTTCAAATACAAACTTTAAACCTCACTAATATTCAATGCAGAACTCTCAATTGTATAAATACATAGTCAACAACAAATATTATTATGAAGAGCAATATAAAGGAATATAACTCAACGAAAGCATTTTAATGTTTAAATCTGAGAATTTTTAACATTTACTCAGATAAAATATTCAATAATTAAATTTAATAATTAAAAATAGTGAGTTAAAACTGTAAAATAGGTACACACACATAATAGTACTCATACTTAAATAGATTGACTCGTTATTTATCTCGATTATTTTATTAAATCAAAAACTAATGTGATAAAAAAATATTTTAATAATTTTTACCTCAAGTTAATTTTTAATAAGCCATAAATTAAAAACAATATGGCTATTAATAAAAGTTAAAACAGGATGAAACTACTTATAAACTTTTAAGTATTAATTAAATATGTCTAGATAAGTAAAATCTGAGTTATTAATTATGTTAAAGAATTTAGTATTTGTTAAATCTTGTAAATTAGACTGGTTACGAATGAAAAAATACTTACAACATGAATGATCATCTGAATGATTTATATTTCCAAAACTTAGTGTGAATTTGTGAATTGTCGATTTGTGAAATATATATAGTTTTGCAAACTTCCTCAGAAAGAGATATCAAGCCCACAAGACAAAGACTAAAAAGAAGTCCACGCAAACAGCAGATAAAGGCGACGATAAACTGGAGGACACGTCCATAAAGAAAAAACCTGACAAACCCACCCAGACCAAAGTAATCCCCAACGCGAAAGGCAATGACAAGAAAAATTAGTCTCTCAAAGAGAAGATCGCCAAATTGTAAAGTTAATTTGATACAGCGGCGGCAGTGATGCGTAAATTCAAAGAAACCAAAAAGAAGCATGACGACAAGAAGATCACTTAAAAGACAAACAATGCCGAAGCCCAGTCTGAAAATGAGAAGAAAAAGACTGAAGTAAGTTAGAAAGCTGAACCTACGAAGAACATCGAAGAAAAAGCGCCTGACAAAACGAAGCTTAAGGACGCTCAGAAGCAGAAAGAGAAATAGCCCCCAGTCTAAAAATCACAAGATCAAAAGACCACTAAAATGCCCCAATCAAACGCAAAGTCTCCTCAAAAGGAAACTTAGAAAAATAAAGAGGATAAATAACCTGTCTTAGAAAAGCATGTCGAATAGCCAAAAGATGGTCAAAATGAATTAAAAAACGATAACTGACGCAAAATAGGAAACCAAGCCAATCTTAACGAAAGCCTAGAAGAAGAAGCTCCAAATGGAATATCAGAAATAGATTATCTAAGAAAGAACTAAATAAAGAACTAAATAAGATATCAGCGAAGCTAAACCCAAGGAAAAAGTTAATCTACCACCGGCAATATACCCCGAAATTAGGAATTTGCAAAGTCAAATAAACTAAGACCCAGGTACCTAATCAAGTTAATGAAACGATGCATCAAAGGCAACCATCACCAAGCAATGCCAATACAACGGAACAACCTCTCGTGCAAGCCGAAGGAAAGCAAAGAGAAACTGAGACGCGAGAAATAGTTTCTGGAAATTAAGTTAGCGAATCAGGTAAAACTGGTCCGCTGACGACTCCGTGAGGGCCCTGTTGGGTCTTTACTGAGTGGGCATAAATGACGGGTTGAGCCCGTTTTGAAAGTGGAAACACGGGCGAGAGCTTATGTTTCGCTTTCGAAAGTCTTAATATCGTTCGTTTGTGCTGTCTCGAGGAAGTGAAATATATAAGAAAGAGGAGATAAATCAAATTCATTATTCATCGCATTGTATTTTGTATTATTACGGCAAACTATTATATATTTTAAAGATTAGTAACTTGACATCAATTTATTCGTCATTTAAATTCATTATTTTAAGCGTTATTATTTCGTCCATATTTTTAATAGGTTTTTCGCACTTGAAATATATTTTGTAAAGATATTTGAAAAAGTCTATTGCTTTTTAGGTGAAATCTTCTGGATGTAATTATTCACAGTTTAGTATTCTATTTGCTATTTCAGTCCTGAATTATTTTTTACTCTAGAATAACAAATATCTTTACCTTAACTATTCAGCTGAACAATCTTAAAATTCAAGTTTTCTAATTAGTTCCCACTTTTTACCATAAATTGCAACACATGTCACCAATTAAACCAATTTTTATGCAGTCCACTATGTGTTACAATTTTTACTGTTAAACTAATTTAATACTACTTAATAATATGTTTTGCATTGATTTGGAGTTCGCTTCATGATTTAAGCTATTTAAATCCAATTTGTGCGGTTTTTAATGGTATATTATTTAACCAATTCACCAAGTTTTTATTTATCACTATCTGTCCATTTTGTTATTGTTTTATTCATTTAAGGAAGTGAAAAATACAAATATACAAATATAATCGATTTTAAATGCTCAATAATCAATATTTATATGTAATGTTAATCAATATCACTTTTCTACTGGTTCTCAATATGAACACATACCCTCTAACCAATCTCATGTCTCGCACAGCGTTATCACTCGTCATAACTCCTACAGATACTTCGAAGCTCTTCCGAACTAATGTTTAAATTTTCCTTTAAATAAATGTAATTAAATGTTTCCATTGTGAGGTTGGACATGAGTTCATACCTAAATGATCTAGGTGTTTGGATTCTTAGCTAGATTTTTTCAAGTGCAACCACAAGTGCATTCAGGAGTTCCAAATATTTCATGCATTCCTTGATTTCATATCTAGAAGCTCGTATCTGGACACCATCAGAGCTAAAATGCATGTAACTCGCTGAGACGAACTCTGTTCGATCATTGAATGAGATAGCTGTTTCAATATTTTCAAAATTGACTAGTTCACGGATCGTACGTTCTCTGTTAGCTGTGTCCATCATTTATTCAATTGGTATACGTAATCCAACACTGATGTAAGCGTAATGCATGCTCTTCAGGAGCATTGTGTATTTTCAATTTTAGAGGCGTTTTGCCTTCCAGTCTGAAGTAAAAATCACTATAAACATCTGCCTGCGATATATCAAGTTTGATTTTACTTCTTTCAATGCCATGTGGCATTAGGTTTCCCAAGGCTAAAAGAGACACTTGGGCATTAAGCAAATTTTGCGCGCAATTTGCATAATCTTATTTTAGTTCCGATGTAGTAACTACTTGGATCAGAAATTCATTTAGATCTTTCTTGTAGCTTGGGTCACAAGAGCTGCGATAAGTTTCCTACCCGTCAAACATGTCAAATATGTCTGGCGGTTATAGGTCATTCGTTGTTGGTTAGAGAGGAATGCTGTTGTAAAGTTACTGAAATATGATATATGATATACGAATTATGATATTTGTCTCTAACCCAGGTCTGATGCGTCTATTTCTTGCTGGTAATTTCCCTACACAAAAACCAGAATTCTTGCAATATCTCCAAACTCCCAGCAAAACTGGAAAATATTAAGCGTCTCTAACCAAATCTCGCGAAGTTATCATACGTCAAACTTCAATATAAAATGACTTACTTAACTGTAACCTTATCATCAGTACTAAGGCTCAATTCAATCATTCCACCTTCATCTCATATATCATGACAATCCACAAATCCAAACTTCAATATGTAGACCTTACGGTAGTTGTAAGTGAGTTATGTTACAATTCATTTTATTAAATATTTCTATTGAGTTGTTTGTTTTTCATGTTGCTATTTGTATTTTAATATTGTCATTTTAATATACTTACCATTAATGTGCTACTTAACATCATTGCATGTATTAAATATAAATATGAAATTTTGTCCACTTCAATGAATAGTGATAATAAAACCTCATTTAAGGAGAAAATGCGGTTGTTATTGCACTACGGTGCATACGTTGTATATTATGTACTGTTGATAGTGCTGTCGCCGTTAATAATTCTCTTTCTCCTCTACGACCAGGTGCTGAAACTGCATGTGAAGTACGAAGTGTACTTGAAGCGAAACGAGAGCAGCGATCAGTAAACGCACGCTGACGAGCTTTAAAACTTTTTGAGAACTAATTAAATGTTAAAATACCCTCTGAATTAGAACCGCTTCGTTTAAAACACCGAGCTCATGAACGTTTTCAAGCCAGTTCCGAATTTGAACATGTACATTAACTTACAGGCGAATAAAATGACCATATTCAACAAAAATCGCTTAATTTTGGCTGAGATTCCGGTCAAATTCCACATCTGCGATCAGCATCGTGCGTGGATCCTGGCATAAATCATTCAGCAGAAGCTGGACTACAGTCACGTAGACATAGAGCTCCAAGTTTTGAACCCGCTCTTACACACACCCATTATTTGCTCGGGAAATGTATACTTCCAGCTGTTTGACGAACTATACGTCCTCAAAAACAACAAAATCGAGTTTCAAGCTAATATATTGGAGTACACCCCAGTACAACAGGCCGTAACGAACTAACTCTTCAGCTTAAACGATAATCTGTACGTTCTAGGGCTGTACGGGATTTATGTTCTAGAACGCAGGAAATTCAAAAAGGTTGCAGAAAGATTCAGCAAAGACCAATAAGTGTTTCAGTTCTGCGACCTAACTTACATTTACACTGAGGGAGAATTGTTTCTAATGAACTCGCTATTTTAACTCGAACGAAGTATTCTTAAAATGAAGGGGAAAGTTATTTTTTAGGGCGGAGGTGTGCTAATAATGCAATCTGAGCGGAACAACGAGATTAAAGCTGTAAATATGTTCAACGGGAAAGTAAAACTCATCCCAAAAAATAAACACAGGTTATTCGAAGAAAATATTACATTTTAAACAGGACTTGGAGAAACAGGACTCGAACTCAAAAAAGAACTCATGCAACAACTCATTGGAGAAAGGTGCATGCGCACAGCTAAAAAATGCTGGGACAGACACATGAAATTTTAACTATCACACAAACCACTCAACGAAGAAGTTTTAACACTTACTAATACTGTAATATTCAATTATTACGAACAACATTTTTAAGACAAACTCCTAAAAGTCACATAGTATATGCAAGGGCTCGTATTTCTAAAATAACAATCTGTAAATACCACAGTTACTCTGATACATCGTACGGCATAACAAATTAACAATTTAGTTTGCTGTTACACCTAACTAATAACAGTCTCAAATAGTTAATGATAAAAACATATAAAAGAAGTGATCTGAGTATTAAAATATTTGATACACGTATCATTAATAATAAGTCCATGTGTATATATAACAGTAGATTGTATCTACATAATCCGGATTATTTTAATATCTCAGTTTACTTTGCGAAATCTTACTCTAATATGTGAATTATTGAATGGATATTGTAATTAGATAGTAATATAGAGATATTTTAATTAACATTTACCATATTTACACTATTTTTAAAATATTAACATAAATTAAAATATAACAAACTATTATATACTCAATTATAAGACTGCGAACTTTTACCACACCAGAATGAAATTAGCTACATTATTTCTTGGATACTTGGCAGTTACTGGCCTTAACTTAATACGTCTAGTCAAGCCAACATGTCAAATTATTTTTGCTATTGTGTTTGCACCACTGATAATTGTACTTAAAACTATAGAATATATTGCGAAGTATACTTTTTATTCTTAACAAGCAAAACGATAAAAACTTGAATAACCAAAGCAGGACCCACCACTGAATAAGAAGCTTAATATAGACTATTTATAAAACATTGTACGTATTCCCAACCTAAATTTGTATATGTCTATTGTAGATAACAAAGTATATTTATATAGTAAAGACTTAACAATATAAAAATGCGTTAAAACTGTTTTCAATTAAAGAATTGGTAAACCGGAAAACTTTTTTACAAGTTTGCAATTTTAAAAAGGAAAATTTGTAAACAATTATGAAACTTTAACTGTCTATAATCCACTACTGCATGTTCCAGTAGTTTGTAATGGCATAATATATTTTCAGTGTTATGACAGGCTTTATAAATTGAACACCACAACTTTACTACCAGAATAAGTTGCTAGAATCCCAAGTTTCTAAGCAAACAAATATCAAGTATCTAATCAATTATTCACAGTTAACAATTAATTATATTTCTGCAATGTTGGAAAAATATTTTAACTTAGAGGGAATAAATTAGTCAAAATGAGCTCTTAGTTTGAAGAACGTTCACAACTTATATAATTCGGAGATAAGGTATTTATTTTCAATTCTGGACATTTTGGTGTTGTAAACTAAGATTTATCCGTTAGATCAATGTTTTATTCTTCAGGTCAAATGATTTTTGCTTGTGGGGGAGTTGTTCTAATAACTGATTCTCAGAGGAAAATATGGGCCGTTAATCTTTTGACTGAAGAGTACTTTACTTTTATTAAAAGAGGAAGAGACTTAGATTATGACGTTTTAAAATATGATTTTGTGGAATTAGGCGAAAATGGTATGCAAATAAAGGAATATTATGCTAGAAATGTGTTTAACGCAGAATTTAATCCTGCAGTACAATCCAAATAAAACCATAAAATTTAGCACTTAACTTAGAGCATATTTGATAATTTAGGTCCCAATTATAGTCATCAACTAAATTATGTTAACCAATAAATCGTTTAGTGCAATAAAAGTATTTAGGTTTCCAAAGTTAAATGTGTTGATTATATTAACCGCTATTGTTGTAAATTGAATATGGGATTAGAAATGTTACAACGTTTTGCTCTTAAAGAGTATACGTAATGATATTTGAATGAATTTTTATATTTTTTCAGAGATTATATCAATTTATTGATATTAACTGTTATATCTATCTAATGAAACTATAATACATACGTTCAAAACTTATTACAATCATAATATGGAGTTAGAAAACTATTTAGTACAAATAGTGTAAGAATTATTTTTGATTATTTATATTTAGAATTATTGAATACTTTGCTTAATTTTATGTGATTGATTTTTATATAGGTTATTAAATTATGTCACTCCACTTTAGATGTAACGTACTCATTGGTCAAAATCCGATAAGAAGAAGCTGGTTGATGCTGTGTACGCGCACACCAAGAATAACCGCACTAGCTGGGCGGCAGTTTCAAAACTATTGAACAGAACAAAAAATTAGTGCAGAAAACAGTACACTTATCTTTCAAAATCCAATCCTATCCAGAAAAACGTTCGGTGGAGCGGAAGGCAATTCGGTTAATTATTCGGTTCCGTTCTCATTCACGGGTAAAAGTGGGAACTGATTAGAAAACTGCAATTTCCTAATTTCACAGCCGAACAGCTGAGGAAGAAATACGCCCTGTTTTAAAAACGGAGATAATAAGGGGAGTTTCTAATCAAAATGATAATGAGCGATAAAACGATCAGTAAAGATCTTATACCGCACATGGTAAAATTTTACGAACACTTCAAGAATTTACTGTTCATGTACAACAACTACGACAAAATGGACATCATCGCGCGATAGGCAGTTACAAAAGTTTACGAAGAACTCAATCTAAGCGTCCTCGTTGAAAAAATGCAAAAAATACTAATTGCAAATGGAATGGAAATATGAAAACTGAACTGAATAAATAGCTAAAATAATAATTCCACACCAAACGACGAAATACTAAATATGGACATTAGATGATAAATAAAAACTTGTTGAAGCTGTTAAATTACGCTCAATTAACAACAGAGTTAAATGGGCAGAAGTCAGCAAAATATTTGAAAATCACTCACCTAACTAATGCAAAACGTACTATACACTGGTTGTACAAAGCTAAATATCAAAAAATTGTAATAAGATATGGAATTCGGATCAGATCTATAAATTAATGACTGCGGTAGCTATATATGGTAGAAAATGGAAATTAATTAAAAGATTAGAATTACCTGAATTCTGAAGAATAAATCAGACAAAAATATATATTGTAGAATCAAATTAGGTAAAATTTATTTTAGAAAATTAGTTCATAATAGGACATAACTCATAAATTTATTAAATTTATTTTTTCAAACACACAAATAGAAACATTTTTAATGGTATGTACCAAATATTAAGAATAACATTAATTATCTGGGCTTTTAGATTATAAGATGGTACAAAAAATCATGAATAATGATATGAACATAGATACAAGTCATTTGATACGGGGGATGGAAAAGTAATATTTTGGACCTCCATCGAATATTTCTTGATTTTCTATTTATCGTTTATATGTATATATGTACGTAATATAAATATATTTAATTTTTCTTAAATATCAATATTGCTCAAAATAAAAAACGCTCTTTTTCGCCTATTTTCAACTCTTAACTTTTTCTGTAAGCAAGGTGTGGCTGTCACATTCAACAGGGTTATACTTAGGTATAAACGTGATTGTTAATTTGACATAATAGAATTTTATCCAAAAATTTATTTTTTCGTTGCTAGTTTTGATTGTCTGAATTTATATCATCCGTTCGAAAATGTTAGAGAATCTATCCATTACAACTTCATAGTCCGACTAATTTTCAGTTAAATAAAACAATGATATGGGTCCACTTGTTTGAAGTTACAGGCATCGTCTAGATTCACAATATTTTGTTTCATTCAGAAGTGTCATTATTATTACTCAAACCTTTATTTAATAAGTTATACAGCTTGAATACGATGCCATTTTTATTGCGCAATATTATTGTTAGTAATAAGGGCGATAGTTGCGATTATTAAAACTTTAATTTTGAGTAATAGAATATAGCACTTTATAACACGATTAAACGAATATATTGAAGTGTTTTACTATATACATAAGTTATTCTTATCTAATAATATTAAATATATTAATACACCACTTCAAACAAAAATATGGCGGATGAGTACACACTAGAATTGCGTCAGATGATAACATAAAATCATCATATTTAAGTGTTATTCTTAATAGTACTAAATCAACCGCTAAGAACATTATGAACTGTAAAAACATAATCTTAATATAGAATTCAGAACGGGGGATGAAAAGAAAAAGTAGCCATGTCTTTAAAACACGTCTTTTTCCTGATCGAGGAGTTTCTTTCATCATGTTTAAATGAAATCGTATTTACTCCTTATCTGATGATCTGCGAGTAAAATCAAAATCAAAACTGATCATTTTCCACTGAATATTAGGTGGCTCATGGAAGAAGTGGAGATACATTGAAGTTGGTCATTTCATTTATACTTACACAAAATATATAATGTTTATCATTGTGTTTATCTATGAATATTTATATAAAGTTTACAATTATCTAGAACTCATATAACTATATTGTGCAAGCATGTCTATATGAATCCCACCTCTAATAAGCATAAACATAAAGTAGCGTAAGAAGAATTTTATTCATCGAAAACAATAGAATGAGGTGTTTTTATTACTGATATCATTTATATTTTCAAATTATGGATGAAATTTAATATTTTTCAGTGACGATCACAAATTATATAATTATCATTTACATTGGAGTGTAATTTGTTATAAATTGACGGAATGATGGAAATATTGAAGTGTATTATAGTTGCATGCAATATACAATATATGTTTTACTCGGCAAATTTCTGAGCGATTTATCTGAGCCTAGAATTCTTTGATTTAGAGCTGCAGCTCACATAGTAAACTGAATATTTGCTATCTTATATTTCCATGTATGTCCATAACGTAATTAATTAAAAAGTCCAGACGAATTCTAAATGCTTTGTAATCATTGCAAAAGAGTGATTGGTTCTACGTTATTTCTCTTTTTAACAGTAGGTAGGATTCGTATCGTTGATCCAAATTATGTTAATATTCAATTTTTACGATGTGCGAACTGTAAACCTTTTCTGTAACGTTAACAGCTCAGACACTACTTATCTGAATTACGGGGGATGGAAAAGTAATATTTTGGACCTCCATCGAATATTTCTTGATTTTCTATTTATCGTTTATATGTATATATGTACGTAATATAAATATATTTAATTTTTCTTAAATATCAATATTGCTCAAAATAAAAAACGCTCTTTTTCGCCTATTTTCAACTCTTAACTTTTTCTGTAAGCAAGGTGTGGCTGTCACATTCAACAGGGTTATACTTAGGTATAAACGTGATTGTTAATTTGACATAATAGAATTTTATCCAAAAATTTATTTTTTCGTTGCAAGTTTTGATTGTCTGAATTTATATCATCCGTTCGAAAATGTTAGAGAATCTATCCATTACAACTTCATAGTCCGACTAATTTTCAGTTAAATAAAACAATGATATGGGTCCACTTGTTTGAAGTTACAGGCATCGTCTAGATTCACAATATTTTTTTTCATTCAGAAGTGTCATTATTATTACTCAAACCTTTATTTAATAAGTTATACAGCTTGAATACGATGCCATTTTTATTGCGCAATATTATTGTTAGTAATAAGGGCGATAGTTGCGATTATTAAAACTTTAATTTTGAGTAATAGAATATAGCACTTTATAACACGATTAAACGAATATATTGAAGTGTTTTACTATATACATAAGTTATTCTTATCTAATAATATTAAATATATTAATACACCACTTCAAACAAAAATATGGCGGATGAGTACACACTAGAATTGCGTCAGATGATAACATAAAATCATCATATTTAAGTGTTATTCTTAATAGTACTAAATCAACCGCTAAGAACATTATGAACTGTAAAAACATAATCTTAATATAGAATTCAGAACGGGGGATGAAAAGAAAAAGTAGCCATGTCTTTAAAACACGTCTTTTTCCTGATCGAGGAGTTTCTTTCATCATGTTTAAATGAAATCGTATTTACTCCTTATCTGATGATCTGCGAGTAAAATCAAAATCAAAACTGATCATTTTCCACTGAATATTAGGTGGCTCATGGAAGAAGTGGAGATACATTGAAGTTGGTCATTTCATTTATACTTACACAAAATATATAATGTTTATCATTGTGTTTATCTATGAATATTTATATAAAGTTTACAATTATCTAGAACTCATATAACTATATTGTGCAAGCATGTCTATATGAATCCCACCTCTAATAAGCATAAACATAAAGTAGCGTAAGAAGAATTTTATTCATCGAAAACAATAGAATGAGGTGTTTTTATTACTGATATCATTTATATTTTCAAATTATGGATGAAATTTAATATTTTTCAGTGACGATCACAAATTATATAATTATCATTTACATTGGAGTGTAATTTGTTATAAATTGACGGAATGATGGAAATATTGAAGTGTATTATAGTTGCATGCAATATACAATATATGTTTTACTCGGCAAATTTCTGAGCGATTTATCTGAGCCTAGAATTCTTTGATTTAGAGCTGCAGCTCACATAGTAAACTGAATATTTGCTATCTTATATTTCCATGTATGTCCATAACGTAATTAATTAAAAAGTCCAGACGAATTCTAAATGCTTTGTAATCATTGCAAAAGAGTGATTGGTTCTACGTTATTTCTCTTTTTAACAGTAGGTAGGATTCGTATCGTTGATCCAAATTATGTTAATATTCAATTTTTACGATGTGCGAACTGTAAACCTTTTCTGTAACGTTAACAGCTCAGACACTACTTATCTGAATTACGGGGGATGGAAAAGTAATATTTTGGACCTCCATCGAATATTTCTTGATTTTCTATTTATCGTTTATATGTATATATGTACGTAATATAAATATATTTAATTTTTCTTAAATATCAATATTGCTCAAAATAAAAAACGCTCTTTTTCGCCTATTTTCAACTCTTAACTTTTTCTGTAAGCAAGGTGTGGCTGTCACATTCAACAGGGTTATACTTAGGTATAAACGTGATTGTTAATTTGACATAATAGAATTTTATCCAAAAATTTATTTTTTCGTTGCAAGTTTTGATTGTCTGAATTTATATCATCCGTTCGAAAATGTTAGAGAATCTATCCATTACAACTTCATAGTCCGACTAATTTTCAGTTAAATAAAACAATGATATGGGTCCACTTGTTTGAAGTTACAGGCATCGTCTAGATTCACAATATTTTTTTTCATTCAGAAGTGTCATTATTATTACTCAAACCTTTATTTAATAAGTTATACAGCTTGAATACGATGCCATTTTTATTGCGCAATATTATTGTTAGTAATAAGGGCGATAGTTGCGATTATTAAAACTTTAATTTTGAGTAATAGAATATAGCACTTTATAACACGATTAAACGAATATATTGAAGTGTTTTACTATATACATAAGTTATTCTTATCTAATAATATTAAATATATTAATACACCACTTCAAACAAAAATATGGCGGATGAGTACACACTAGAATTGCGTCAGATGATAACATAAAATCATCATATTTAAGTGTTATTCTTAATGGTACTAAATCAACCGCTAAGAACATTATGAACTGTAAAAACATAATCTTAATATAGAATTCAGAACGGGGGATGAAAAGAAAAAGTAGCCATGTCTTTAAAACACGTCTTTTTCCTGATCGAGGAGTTTCTTTCATCATGTTTAAATGAAATCGTATTTACTCCTTATCTGATGATCTGCGAGTAAAATCAAAATCAAAACTGATCATTTTCCACTGAATATTAGGTGGCTCATGGAAGAAGTGGAGATACATTGAAGTTGGTCATTTCATTTATACTTACACAAAATATATAATGTTTATCATTGTGTTTATCTATGAATATTTATATAAAGTTTACAATTATCTAGAACTCATATAACTATATTGTGCAAGCATGTCTATATGAATCCCACCTCTAATAAGCATAAACATAAAGTAGCGTAAGAAGAATTTTATTCATCGAAAACAATAGAATGAGGTGTTTTTATTACTGATATCATTTATATTTTCAAATTATGGATGAAATTTAATATTTTTCAGTGACGATCACAAATTATATAATTATCATTTACATTGGAGTGTAATTTGTTATAAATTGACGGAATGATGGAAATATTGAAGTGTATTATAGTTGCATGCAATATACAATATATGTTTTACTCGGCAAATTTCTGAGCGATTTATCTGAGCCTAGAATTCTTTGATTTAGAGCTGCAGCTCACATAGTAAACTGAATATTTGCTATCTTATATTTCCATGTATGTCCATAACGTAATTAATTAAAAAGTCCAGACGAATTCTAAATGCTTTGTAATCATTGCAAAAGAGTGATTGGTTCTACGTTATTTCTCTTTTTAACAGTAGGTAGGATTCGTATCGTTGATCCAAATTATGTTAATATTCAATTTTTACGATGTGCGAACTGTAAACCTTTTCTGTAACGTTAACAGCTCAGACACTACTTATCTGAATTCTATATTAAGATTATGTTTTTACAGTTCATAATGTTCTTAGCGGTTGATTTAGTACCATTAAGAATAACACTTAAATATGATGATTTTATGTTATCATCTGACGCAATTCTAGTGTGTACTCATCCGCCATATTTTTGTTTGAAGTGGTGTATTAATATATTTAATATTATTAGATAAGAATAACTTATGTATATAGTAAAACACTTCAATATATTCGTTTAATCGTGTTATAAAGTGCTATATTCTATTACTCAAAATTAAAGTTTTAATAATCGCAACTATCGCCCTTATTACTAACAATAATATTGCGCAATAAAAATGGCATCGTATTCAAGCTGTATAACTTATTAAATAAAGGTTTGAGTAATAATAATGACACTTCTGAATGAAACAAAATATTGTGAATCTAGACGATGCCTGTAACTTCAAACAAGTGGACCCATATCATTGTTTTATTTAACTGAAAATTAGTCGGACTATGAAGTTGTAATGGATAGATTCTCTAACATTTTCGAACGGATGATATAAATTCAGACAATCAAAACTTGCAACGAAAAAATAAATTTTTGGATAAAATTCTATTATGTCAAATTAACAATCACGTTTATACCTAAGTATAACCCTGTTGAATGTGACAGCCACACCTTGCTTACAGAAAAAGTTAAGAGTTGAAAATAGGCGAAAAAGAGCGTTTTTTATTTTGAGCAATATTGATATTTAAGAAAAATTAAATATATTTATATTACGTACATATATACATATAAACGATAAATAGAAAATCAAGAAATATTCGATGGAGGTCCAAAATATTACTTTTCCATCCCCCGTAATTCAGATAAGTAGTGTCTGAGCTGTTAACGTTACAGAAAAGGTTTACAGTTCGCACATCGTAAAAATTGAATATTAACATAATTTGGATCAACGATACGAATCCTACCTACTGTTAAAAAGAGAAATAACGTAGAACCAATCACTCTTTTGCAATGATTACAAAGCATTTAGAATTCGTCTGGACTTTTTAATTAATTACGTTATGGACATACATGGAAATATAAGATAGCAAATATTCAGTTTACTATGTGAGCTGCAGCTCTAAATCAAAGAATTCTAGGCTCAGATAAATCGCTCAGAAATTTGCCGAGTAAAACATATATTGTATATTGCATGCAACTATAATACACTTCAATATTTCCATCATTCCGTCAATTTATAACAAATTACACTCCAATGTAAATGATAATTATATAATTTGTGATCGTCACTGAAAAATATTAAATTTCATCCATAATTTGAAAATATAAATGATATCAGTAATAAAAACACCTCATTCTATTGTTTTCGATGAATAAAATTCTTCTTACGCTACTTTATGTTTATGCTTATTAGAGGTGGGATTCATATAGACATGCGTGCACAATATAGTTATATGAGTTCTAGATAATTGTAAACTTTATATAAATATTCATAGATAAACACAATGATAAACATTATATATTTTGTGTAAGTATAAATGAAATGACCAACTTCAATGTATCTCCACTTCTTCCATGAGCCACCTAATATTCAGTGGAAAATGATCAGTTTTGATTTTGATTTTACTCGCAGATCATCAGATAAGGAGTAAATACGATTTCATTTAAACATGATGAAAGAAACTCCTCGATCAGGAAAAAGACGTGTTTTAAAGACATGGCTACTTTTTCTTTTCATCCCCCGTAACTAGAATAATAAATGAGTCAGTATTTCATATACAAAGAAAAGAGGAATACTAAACTCACTTACTTTCAGCACACATAGCTTTATATTTTGGGGGAAGTTGCTCATATATTTTGAGCACTATTTCTTTAATGTCAGTTCGGTATAGTGTGAGTGCTTTTTTAAATATAAGATCGTCATAAAAATCTGTTTAATCAGATTCAAAAATACGTTTGTACATATACAAAAAATGTTCAATAAAATAACTGTTAAATATTTGCGGGTCTAGTTATTCATTATTTTGTATTTTCTGACCAAGATTAATTCTTTTTCGCCTTCTTATAAACAGAAGATACTTTTACCGTAATTATTCAGCTGAATAGTCATTAAACTCAAGTTTTCTTATAAGTTCCCATTTCTTTCCATAAATAGCTACACATGCTATCAATTTAATTCTGTTACTAGGGGTCCATTATATGTTACACTTTTTGGAATTCTATTGTTAAACTACAATAGTGAAATATGTTTTACATTAATTTGCAGGCCTATTGATATGCTAAGATATTTATTTCCACTGTGTGCGATTTTTTATTGTATATTTATTTACTAATTCAGCCAATTTTTACTTGTCTTCTTCAGTCCATTTTGTTTTATTCATGTATTGAAGTGGTTGTGTTCATCATATATATGTGTAAGTCGTATCAAGTTTGAAATTTTTATGAAAACACATTTTTTGAAAATACTACATTACCTCGAATACAGACCCCCACCCCTATTCACGGACCCCTGCTGATTTCCCAAAAAATATCAAGGGATCTATAAGTGAGAGCAAATCTGGCTGTTTATGGCTCATATTCTATTTCAGATTTGGTTTTCCATTTCAGTTAGGGATGGTTTTATCGCTTGTTTGATCTAAATAAATTATGGTCAATATAATTATATAAATTTATAAATGAACGTAATTGATGGGTTACGCAAGTTTTGGATTAGGTGGTGTACATGTGATTAGTTAAGTACATTTTTAGTAGTGTGTAATCATATTAATGAGTGAATAAAAATATTTTTAACGTTATATAGTTAATCATTCTAAGTAGTTATTTATGATTACATTACTAAATCATATATTTGTATCTTCAACAAATTAAAATAGTCTAATTTAAATACATATTAAATAATATAAGTTTAGGTTTTAAAGGAATCTAACCAATCATGTGTATTTGTGATTTACAAATTGTCATAACCATTATTTAATAATAAATATTAATAATATTTATTCATTTGTTCAATAATTTACTAATTTATTTTAACTTATCAAGCTAATTAACACTTCAAAATGTTTGTCATTAATGTTCTAACATCTGTTTCATCATCTTTCTCTGAGTGTTTTTCAGCCAAAAGTTACCTCTCCGGTAATTCTATTAGTTACGAGCTCACGTTGAATTTAATTCCGTTCGAGCGACTTAATCTCATAACAGAGCAAAATTTATGTTAAATGTACTTGCCAGGTAAAACTGTGGTTGTTCAACTTCATTTTGACGATATATCTTTTCCAACAGCAGGATAAGAGATAATTTTTGAATATAAGTTCAATGAGCCAATTGATGTTACTTTTAAGCTTTCAAAAGATGAGTATAAACAAATATACCCAAAAGAAAATGCAATGTATGAGCTTTGGTATGACGTTAATCTAGTGAAGGTAAATAGTTCAGTCAATACAATTACTCACACAAAATATAATGGAACAAATTGTTACAAAGATATAGATTTAACATACACTATATATGAAAACATACAAATTAATGTAAACTCAAGTAATTGCGACGTTAAACTAGATTTATTCACTTAAGTTTATATCGAATATCAAGTAAATAACACCATAGAGTAGATTCCTATTTTACCATGTATCAACGATTGTGACCCAGCAGAATATATGATCACATCAACAAACTACAACAAAATTAAAATGTTTAATGTATTGAGCACAGTTAATAGTAAAGACCATATGTCTAATTTTTTTACAAATTTTATAAATAATAGACGTATTCCAATTTATTTTGTAATAAAATATTAAATTAATGGAGTTTTCGCAATAATTACCTAGAAAATATATAATTATTACTCTGTTGATACACTAAGATGTACTATAGATGATTCCATTTTCTCCCTTGCAGGCACATTAAACCCTCATAACTTGCATATGTAATACCGTTATACTTCTTTGAATTAATTGAATTGTGATACTTAGGGAGTAACCAAAGTTAAAATAGATATTTATATTTTTGATCAAATTACCAGTTACAGAGGAAATTAAGTGTTACCTTTAAACGAATTTAATAACAACATTGGTGCTACTTTTGAAATTAATAATGAACTTACAACCTTGAGAAACAACTTTAGTGAAGAGGAAACAACTAGTATTATTGTAGTATCCTATTTGGATGAAGATGGATAAATAATTTGGGAGTCGATTTAAGTTGATAGGGCGTATATTGGATGTATTTCTAAGGCTACAATGCATTTATACCGTAATTAAACTTGTATAAGATATTAGTTCGATAATAATTTAATATGTTCTAACTACTATTTGAATGCGACCGATCTCAATTCGATTGGAATATTCTACGAGGAATATGGAGTATCCCATTCTTTAGGTTATTATATATTTCACTAAGCCATAAATTATTCCATTTCAGATTAACATTTAGGGGTTATTTGGGGTGGTGATAAGCCAAAATGTAGTGTCAAATAACCAAGACATACTATTGTTATAAAGCTATTTCCGCCACGTATATTGATTTACCATCTCACGCTCCAAAAAATGAATTTAGACCAAACGCCATTTTGGCTAAATAAATTATTTAAATATCTAAAAAGCTGGTAAATTACTATTTAAATTTTTAAATTTAATTTGAACTCAAGAATATATGGTTACAATCAAATTTTGATTTAAAATTTACTGAAAATTTGGATTTTGAAAGGTACTACATTTCGGTTTTCGATTTTAAATAATTATCTTACTCAGATTTTAATAATATAATTAGTTTGTTAAGTCAGTAATACTGCTCAAAATGGGTCGATACCAGTATGAATTAGTATCAGAATATGAGTTATGTGATATTGATCAATTTAAATATAATTTGATAGTAAGGATATTTAGCGTTAATATTCGCTGTTCCCTGATCTAAGGAACATGATGCTGAAATAGAATCCATTCCTATTGATCATTTTCAAAATTCCCGTGTCGAGCTTCATCAATTTCATGGAGTGGAAAATTAATTTTTGGGTACGTTACCACCTATGTGTGTACAATATAATACAAGTACTCACTGGACGCTCTCTTTGTGATTCGAGGGGCTCAACCCTCACTGTTAGTGTTAAACAATGTGCTTTATATGTGATGATTTCGTAGATAATGATACGTATGCAAAGAAAACTTGTGAAGAAAACTAAAGGTTCACGAAGGAGAAGCTGAAAACGGCGACTGTTGGATTCGGTATAATTTCAAATTATGAGTCTATCCTTTTGAAAACAGTTGTATCAGAGTATTATGGTGTGTTCATGCCATTAATTGTTGTATGTAGTATATCATTTGTTGTATTATTTGTACTAATTATCGTTTTGAGCTTTATTCAGCTCGTTAACAAGTGAATAAAATATTGAATAAATATATCCTGCGATCAATAATTAATATAGATTCCACGTTTTAATACATATTGTTATACTATATAGATACAATACCGAATAACCTTGCTCTAGCTTATCATTGTATTTAAGTTGTCATTTACATATAATATAATATATTGTCGATGTTTGAAAAAAAAGTAGTAAGTAATATTAACTAAGAAACAAACACACTAGATAATTATTCGGAAATCAGTGGGGTCTGAAAGTGAACGTAATGTCCAACCCCCTTACAAACGATATTATGCTTTATTAATATTAGATATTATATTTTCCAACCAATTCGTATCAAATCATATTCCCAAATCATCCACTCCAAATGTAAAACTGTTTTAAAAAACTAATAACGGAGCCGCTGAAAGTGAACGCGACCGTTTTCGACTCAAAATGTCTCTTTCTGCGCCCGAATTAAATGCAAATTGTTGAATTTAAATCGGAATTGTTGAACAACAAATACAAATGGCTCCACTTGAGTTCCATGAGCGTAAAATAATCACAAATAAATGCAATTGAGGTTTTGAACGTTGACAACGGAGAATACGAAATTAATGACGTAATTCAACTAAAATAACTGTCTGTGCAGAAAAATGTCCATAAGGGGTCTTTTAGAGGGATACTGAGGCTACTATTTAATATTTAGGTTACATGGTATATAATAAACAATTATTTGGCATCAATATTTTGACCCCACTCCAATAACAAAATATGATTATTGCATTGTTTTAGTATATTAGATCATTATACATTTAACTGTTTTAAATCAGCAATGTTTACACTGTAATATTGAGTTTCTAATAACAGCTATTCGAAACTATAAATAAAAATGATTAAAATACGTTTTCATCAAATATGATGTTGAGTAGAACCGACAATAATAAAATTTATGGTATGCTCTGATATAAATCATTAAAATTTGTTGTCAAAAGAATAACTAATTTTTACTAAAATTATACAAGTATGAACTATTTAATTATCAGTTGAACTTGGGTTTCAATATTCAATTGCTTTTGAATATGTTCTCAAAAAGGAACACAAATAAACACGTTATTGAGTTTAAAATTAATAGACAATAATAGAAGAACAGGTTTTACAATCTTGAATATTTTCCATTAATCATATATATTGTGATTGAAGAAAAATAAAACCACAAAATAAATTATTAGAAGTTAATAGTAACAACTTATATTTATTTCGACTCTTGTTCAACTCCATACTCTCATTTAGATTATTGTTCAAAATCAACAATTTTTTGATAACTACTGAAGCACTAGACGGACTTCGATAATTATATAAATAAAACATTGGTTATAAAAATATTGATCAAATATCAGATTATTATGCACCACATTGTCATATTAGCTTAAATCCAGATTTATTGATATTTTCAAGATTCATGAGTGAACAATATATTTTATTTCATATTTATAACTTTAACAATTATCATAATATACAATTGATATTATCAGTTCTGCATCTTCTCTCCAGTACTTCTTACCTAACAAAATATTAAATTATTGATACTTATGAATAATTACAAAGTCAAACATAAATTATTGAATATAATATAACAAGTCACATAGTAGAACGTATTAAATTTTAATACTTTGGAACTTAGTGGTAACTTACATACGTATTATTTTCTTTGTTAAATCTAAGATATGTAATTAATATAATATTTAGATTAAACAATATACCTACATACATCTGTATGCACAGTAGAACTTCTATTGCAATTGATATAGAAATAAATTGAAAATTATGATGAAACTTATAATATATTTTTTCAATTAATTCTGATATAGGAACATATCGAGGAGTATCATTATAATAAATGTTAAAACTACAACACCATATAGTTAATTAATAACAAATGTATTTAAATTTATAGATTGTAAATCTTCCTTGTCTTATAACAGCATATATAAACATATACACTTAAGTTAAATATATTATAGTTTATTTGCATATACTATAAGTAGTTCAAAACCGTTGATCATTGTAATTGTTTCGGTACGAAATTAAATAAATTCAAAGCATCATTTTAGCTAAAAATATGATAAAATACGAACTCAACAGTATTTGGTTAATATTATGTAAAACATTATTAAATCCCAGAATATATTGTTTTTAGTGACATAATTTAAAACTGTTCAATTTTTGATTAAATAGAAGCGATTATTCATAATTATTTTGAAAGGAGTGAAAAATTTTGATACAAAAGCGCGATCACGAAACTTCTTATTACTAAACATCTATTATAATAATACAAAAGAATTCGCTCAATCTCAATTAAACACCTACCTTAGACATTTGTGCAGAACTGCAAATTCAAATATAAGTAATTCGAATCAAATTCACTTATTGAGCTCACAGTGAACGGATGTGGTCTAAATGATATGCTATTCGTGGCAGATTTCAAAAACTTGCATAAACTAGTGCTGTTCAACAACAATATCACAGATGCGAGCTCAGTTTCAAAACTAATTCACCTGGAACACTTAAACCTGAGCAATAACAGCATAGTTAGCTTCAAACCGCTCGAATCACTCAAAAACATATCTGAGCTCCATGTAAACAGCAACAAAATAAAATGTATTATGTTCCTCTCTGTGTTCCAAAAATTACACACTCTGTACATTGTTGACAATGAAATAATCGACATTAATCAGTTCGCGGTCCTTATTAACAGCAGAGCCCTAAAATACGTTCACGTTGACGACAATCCCGTTCTAAATAATCCAGAAACGAAGCTCAGGCTCCAGCGGTTCATAAACGAGAAATTCAGGGACCAAATGTTTAAACCGTTTTTGCCCTTCAACAAATGCTTCACAAATATTGGCGCACACTACAACTAACGGCATTAAATCCGGATTTAATTGCTCAGGAACAAGGGAGTGGAGCTGAAAAACGCTTTAATAATGAAATAGCAAATCGCGATTAACGCGTTCATGTTCCGGAAAACGGCGCTCTTTCTGAACTGCTTCAAATCGTTCGTGGGGTTCGAGTGAGTAAAAATTGTCTCAATGAATTAAACGGACAAATAATTATTCATTTTAATTATTACATTATTATAAGGATTTGGATCCTTTCTCAATTTTAATATTATTATTCAAAAAACAAAAAAATTATTTTATTAAATAGAGATGTTATAGTATGCTGTGCATGTTCGTAAAATAAAAAGAATATATTAAAACGAAATGGTTGAAATTCGTCTAGAATCATCTTAGAAGTCACAACTAAGAATGTTGTGATACTGCAGACTCTCGAAGATAGTAATCACCCTCAGACTCACTTAATGACCTATCTTGGAATCACTTAATGTCTTTTGAGATACTTGGTACTATAAGTGAGAAGTTTAGATCTAAAATAGTTCATTAACCGAAAACTGAAAGACATTAACTAAAATGAGAACAAAATCTTATATATTGAAATGCTTGATTCTATATACTCTGTCGCTTGATATTACTGGTTAATGATTAAAATAAGTTATATTAAAATTCAAATCATTAACACGATAATTTGTGTGAGGTGGTAATTAAAATGATAATATGTTTAACCACCTTGATTATAGTGACATATTAAGTTTTGTGTTTTCGAATAGTGTGTAATCCAATATCGTTTATAACTTTTCGTTTATAGTCTAATTTTGAAGACATTAAGTGGCCGAGTACTTTAACAAAGTTTTGGGGTGAGTACTATAGACTCTTCGAGAGTCTGCACAACAAAATATGAAAAATAATTATTGATCATTCTCAAGGTAGGTAGAAAAAGAAATTTCAACGTGTCAATTATATGTGAAGATATTGATCAGTAGTTTTGAAATGGGCATTGTGATTATATATGTAGCTTTATTTTTATATTTTTAGACATGTTTATTCTTATATACTTATACTTATATATAAATGGTGAAGCGTTCAAGTGATTCTTTAAAATCAAAAGTAATACATTCGAGCTCAGGTGATCGTTTTAAAGGTCAAAAAGAGGGAGTCGCATTTACTTTGCCCACCACTTTAATATATGAAATTCTTTGGAACTTCCTTAACACACGAATATAAGATACAAAATTTTCAATCAACAGTAGCAACTTCAATGAACTAGCAGTTCCCAAAATAGTTCATAAACCTATTCTTAAAGTTAGAAAATCTACTTATAACCTAAATGCACAACATTTACAAAGAAAATGTATAAATAATTTCAACTTTATGTGAAGTATTAATTTATTTTTGATCTTGAAAATGAATGTCTAAAAATTATGGAAGTATTTAAAAAATCATAAATAATAGTTGTGAGAATATGCAGTTATTTACGTATATCTGTAGCGAATACAGTGTATTCAATATACATATTTAATCGTAATTATTGCATTTTATAAGTGCTTA